>CAXHKU010000272.1:0-54976 GCA_964017125.1 Flabesymbios commensalis
CTTAGATAACCTTTAAATTGGCTGACACCAGTTTGTTTGTGGCCAAGATCACCTTTGTAGTGGCTGAGATAAATTTTTCACTCGCCAAGATAACTTTCGCATTGGCGAGATAATATTTTAATTTGCTGTGATCACTTCATCGGTGGCCAAGATCGCTTTTGTGGTGGCTAAAACAACTTTTAAAGTCGCTGTATTCACTTCTTCAGTGGCCAAGATAACTTTTGTAGTGGTTGAGGTAACTTTTAAGGTGGTTGTAATCACTTCTTCAGTGGCTGAGATAACGTATAAAGTTGCTGTGATCACTTCTTTAGTGGCCAAGATCACTTTTGTGGTGACTGAGATAACTTTAAAAGCCGCTGTGATCACTTCTCCAGTGGCCAAGATCACTTTTTTACTGACTGATATACATGTAGCGCTTGAAGTTGCTATGATCACTTCTTCAGTGACTAAGATAACGTTTGTAGTGGCTGAGATAAAAATGGCTGTGATCACTTCTTCAGTGGTCAAGATAACTTTTGAAAAATGGCTCTAGAGAATGTAAAAGTAATAACAAACATTTATACCAGATAAAGTTAACGAGAAGTCTCACTGGTATTGACTAAGAAAACGTTGTAAATTGTTCAAATGGAGGGATAAAATACAAAGTTAGCACTTAATGGTTGTACATTTCGGATTTAACAGAAACAAAATATTATGTATCCACTTTAAAGCCCTTGATAGTTACTTTTAACTGATATCAAAGAATATGTTTAAATAGCTCATTATTTTTTATTCCAAATGGGTTTATTTTAAGTCAACAATAAATCTAGAACATGTTTGAATCAAAACTAAATATTTATTATACACAAAAATCAGTTCAAAAAAAATTTATTTTGACTATGTAATGAAAAAGTATGAAAAATAGGAAAAAAATAAGTGTTAGAGTACCAACTTCAAGCTCACTTGTGCATTTCTCAAAGATTAGACACAAAATATTTTACATCCGTGGCCTCTGCCTCTAACTTTCTATTGATATCAAATATGTGACCCGATCTGGCAAAATGAGACGGAAGTCGCGTTTTGACTATTGAGCTAGGGCCACCAAAAGGCAAAATGGTCATAATCTGACCAATTTCAGATTTTGAGATAAAGTATGAGATTTAAATGTTAACTTTTGGTTCTTAAAATTGTAAGCTATAAAAATAAATATAAATTATATAAAATTAATGTTTTAAACACACTACAATTTGCAAAAAAAAAGAACAAAGTTACAGACAATAAAAATTATGACGCCAGCCCTAGCGTCACGAGCGTGGTAATAGGCCCCTATATAGTGTATGTCTATATGTACCCCATTAGCTAGATGTTGGTGTATGAATTGATTTTATTGTTGATTATGTATCTTTAGGGTGCTAAAATTAAAAATTAAAGTGGGTTACATTTTGTCGGGTTCATTGAGGTCATTTTCTGACCCCCTGAAAACCCCCCTCCATCCTACTATATGATTTTTTCAACTTAATCGAATAGCGTCGTGTAGCAGTTCATTTTGTAGGTATTGATGACTAGAACAAAATTTATCTAAGAAACTATGGGCTAAAATTTATATTTACCCCTCCAGTGGGGGGAATAAGGGGTAAAACGGGGTAATATCACGAAAAATAGGGTATATTTTCAGATTAATGGAATAAAGTCGTGCAGCAACTCATTTTGTAGGTATTAATGAGAATAAAATACTTCACCAAAAAACAGATAGCTAAAACCCATATTTACCCCTCAAAGAGGGGGAAACAGGGGTAAAAAGGAGTATATTCACGAAAAATAGGGTATATTTTCAAAATTAATCGAATGGAGTCGAGTAGCAACTCATTTTAAAGGTATTAATTAATAGAAAAATCATCCATATTTACCCCCCCCCCCCCGGCTGGGAATAAGGGATAAAAAGGGGTAAAATCAAGAAAAATAGGGTATATTTTCAACCTATCAAATAGGGTCGTGTGGCAGCTCATTTTGTAGGTATTGATGAGTAGAACAAACTTTACCTGAGAAAAAAATGGCTAAAATCCATATTTACCCCCTTCCGGGGGGGGGGGTGATAGGGATAAAAAGGGGCATATTTTCAAAATATTCGAATAGATCTCATTGTCTTCCTGAGGTCCTGTCGGATCTCTTCTTGGGGCAGTGTCACCACCTCCCTGAGTTGTTGTCGCTAGGCCTACACCTAATTTACTAACCCCCTAAACCGCTAAGCGCGACGGCGCTTTAATCCGTTTAATAGCCGTTTAATCATCAAGATTTCTAAATTGCTTATTCTTAAATTACAAATTAAACAAATACGAGTAGTTTTCTCTCACTTAAAGTTGTGGGTCAAGGTAGTGAGTCACAACTCTAAGTGTGTGAAAATTTATTTTATTTAATTCAGCGGTTTAAGGGTTAATATATTAGTCATCATCAACAATTTTTTTACAATATTTGCTGTACAAAATAAATTTGTAGGCCTATTAATATTTGTCATATATTTGTACATTTGTTGCTGTTCATTTTGGGATGGCGAACCTTGACTCTGTTCAAATAGCGCTGAATACTAAATTTAATCTTGAAACTAATGCAGCGATACACAGCTCACAATTTGACAGTGTGGGCCGTAATGGGCATTTATTGGCGGCACCACCAACAGTAAATACCGCCATATAAATAAAAAAAATCCTGCTTGGAAAAATAGACGTATTACATTGGGAACTGAAATTTAAAAGGATTCACTGGTAATGACTTGGTAGTTAATTCCACAGAAAATATATTATATATTTTTTATATAATTAATTCAGCAGGCGATCTGTTATTATTTAGCCGGGGCCTAGAACTTGTCATGAAAAATGTTATGGCCCACTAAAATTAACTTGTTGCGTCAAAAACATGCACAGATAAAATGATGTCGGGCCAGTTTTATTTTTTTTTGCGGGAATCCCGCAAGTACTCTTTATAAGTCAGGCACTGCGTATTCTTTACATGTAATTAAGTAGCTAAGCGTGTGTTTTGACAAAGTGTTTAGTGCTCAAAAGATGGTGCCGGCCAGAGCTCATTAGGACACGAAATCGTCATGCATTCACTCAAAATGCCTGATTGTAAAAATATAATATATGATGATATAGCCCAGGAACGTTAAAATAATGACAATTATATTTTTTTTAAATGTATATTTCACCATACTTTGTCCCTTTTTCATGACAGATGGTCGTAATGAAAGGGTTAACTTAACTACATGAACGGGCATTGCAATAAAAGTTGTTATTCGGGCATATTTCAGGCCAGAAGTGTATAAATTATATCAATTTCCATTGCCTTCAATCGCTTAGTCCAAAAATCTATTTATAATAATACGAAATTTGCTTTTTTTGGAGATAAATATCTTAGCCCCTAGCACCCCGCGACAGAGTGACACCCGCGAGAACACTTATCACAGCAAATACGAAGCACTGACCCAGTGTTGTTCTACTATTGACCCGACATCTTCGACGTCGGCACGACATAAAAAAAAACATTGGGTCAATGCTTCGAGTTAACTGGGTTTGGTCACAGCCAATCAGCAAACTCCAGACGCTGACACAATGTTAGCCTAATGGTGGCCCGCCGTTCACAACACTGGGCCAGCATTATCCCACCATTGGTCATTGGTGGCAAATGTATATATACTAATAACTTATATGTTTAATACCTGATCAACTTTAAGCACTTTTTAATAATTTATCATATTTACTGGAGGCAGTACAATTATTCATAATTATGAATTATTTGAAAATGTCAAGCTATCACATAACACGGCGCCATGATCATGTAGTTGTACAACAAGTTCTCCGCTGTTGGCCAAATGTTGCCTTAGTACCGATTAGGCTCCGACTATGTTGGCCCAGCGTTGAAACAGCGTTGGACAAGCAATCACTCTCAGGAATTGCTGGAGATCAAGCCTAACTAAACCTCGGCATTGTAAGCAGCTGAGGAATGTAGTTGTCAATCACTGGGGTCTGTCTGATCGATGACCACTCACAATTGAACTGTTAGGGTGGGCGTTGGATCCTCCCACCTCACAATCACCGCTGACACTATTGCTACCGGGCCCAGTTTACTTTGATTGCACCTGTCAATACCACCTATTAATACATTGTAGGGTGAATTAATATAAAATATATACTATTATTGTATGTGTTTAAAATAAGTTATAAACTTAAATTAATTGAATTGCCACAATCATGATGCGATACAATTTGCTATGTCAGACTGAAAAGGTGCGGTCAACAATTGAGATCCTACCCGCTATAAGCACGAGTCATTGCCACAATCACAGCTTAAGGTTGAGCCAACATTTGCGTCTATGGCCCAGCATTAAACCAACTTTGGTTCAATGTTTCGTTTTGCTGATTATGTCCCCTCTACTTCTAGCGCCTTTGTTCATCGCGTATCTTCAGCGTTGACACTCACCGATTGTTTTGACCGTCTGGCTATCGCGTAACAATTTAGCCTCTAAAGAATACGATTTAGGTCAATCCCGCTTCCCAACTTATGAACATTTCAGCGCAGTTGCTTCATTCTAGCACTGTTATGAAACCTGATTGATGTTATTTCATGAATGAAAACCGTCAACGCTGCTCAAACAGTATACATTTATTTGAAGTTATGCCTCATCTCATTACATAATTATTAGGATAACACGGAAATGCATTTATACGATACGGTATTCTCTAGATTATGTATGCCAATAAAAAGCATTGATGACCAATATAAAACACAAATTACATGTAGCCTACATTGCTTACAAAGTATAATTTAAAGACGAGTATAAGATAAATATCAGGGTAGGGTGTCTGTTGTGACTGCAAGCGCTGCCCCCCCCCCCCCAATCGCACGTCCACGCCACGCCACAGATTACATTTACTATTGCAAATTCTAGACGTGTAGGCCTCAGAAAATCATAGTCCCACCTAGAAAAAAGGGGACATTCACCCAATGTTGTGTCAGTGGCAGTCCACCATTTACGACAATGGTGATTTATTGTTGTGTCTGCGATGCTGGCCCACCATTAAAACCACATTGGCTCAGTGTCTAGAGTTTGCCGAGTGATTTTATAACAAGTGACTGTCGGACCCTAACAATTTTGGCCAGCCATCAGCAAATTATGTTTTCTGAGAGTGCGACATTGATGTACGTTTAATCACGTCATCAGAGACTTCAAATTTTAGTATTATACATAGCTATGTATTATACATGACATGACATGACATGACGTATTGAGGGGATAGGCCTATATAATTGAAATCGTATTTGAATATAAATTTGATAATTACAAGATAATTGGTGAAAATATTGGAATAATTGTAATTATAATTGTAATTTACGAAAGTAATTATAATTGTAATTGTAATTTACCTTTTTATAAACAAATAATTGTAATTATAATTGTAATTGATTTTTTTGCACAAGTCATAATTATAATTATAATTGTAATTGACTATTTTTAGGAAGTCGTAATTATAATTGTATTTGTTGTTTTTAATTGACCCCAACCCTGCACACTTCCGACCCATATAAAACTATAGGTAAGATCATTTTATCAAACAGAGTAATAGCAATTGACCTGCGTAAAACACCACATTGATAACTGTATTTATAGAACATATTAAGTCCTTTTTTAGCTTGTAATGATAATGTTTTTTTACACATTGATCAATTCAAATTTGACGTAAATAATACACCCAAATATTTACAAAAGTCAACCACCTCAATAGGTGTGCCATCAAACCACCACTTCTCATTATTTTTTATTTTATCTCCTCTCCTATACACTAATATTTTGGTTTTCGCAATACTAACTATTAAACCCCACTCTTTACAATATTTTGATAGCATATTTAATATTTTCTGCATTCGAGACACAGTGTCCGTACCAGAGGCAATATCTTCTGCATACAAAAACATCAATATATTTGGATTCTGCTCATCCACATATACACCTTGACAAAATCTCACATTTTTTTTTATACTAATCGTCTAGCCATCTAGCACGGTTTACCAAATCTCGGCCACGTTAAGGTAAATAATGGCCGATAGGCGGCCATTTTGAATTTGATCGCTATTTTTTCTGTATGCATCCTCTCCTGAAACGTCACATTTTGTTTTATAGTAATGGTCTAGCCATTGAACTATATACAGTTCACTAGGTCTAGCTATCTAGCACGGTTTACCAGATATCAGGCCTGTCGAGGTAAATAAAGACCGATTGTCGGCCATTTTAAATTTGTTTGGGCTCACAATTTTCAGGGTGCATCCTCTCCTGAAACCTTACAATTTGCTTTATAGTATTGGTGTAGCTATCTTGAGCGGTTTTCATGATATTCCGTAAAATATTTCAGTCGGCTATACCGATGTTATAAATTAGGTCAAAGTACTGGGTCAACTTCAAGGTCAAGGTTCAAAAACATGAAAAACTAGGGACCTTAGAGATCATGTATGTGCAATATGACTGTAATCGGCCCAGCAGTTTTCGACATCTGCTCCAGAAACGAAGTGTGTGTCAAAACGTCTAGATAGGTCATAGTACTGAAAAAAAGTAGGGCAAAGTTCACATACCCTAAAAGGCACAAGTACACCCCTAGAGGTATTGTGAGAAAAATTTGAAGACAATCGGACAAGTACATCCTGAGCTATGCTCCGGAGACAAAATGTTCGTGGCCCAACGACTCAACGCCGTAACATCATTTATCTCCTCAGCGACCTTTCGTATAGAATTTAGAATACAAAATATATGTTAATGTGTTGCATTAGGGACGGCACTGCGACTTTGTACCGAGCACATACATGCATCCCATAAGATGTATAATAATATACCTAATAATATAACTAGATATATAAATATAACTAGATATATAAATATAACTAGATATGTGTGTATAACTAGACAATGTAGAGTTGCATATTTGCACAGATAAACAGATTGAATAATTACCTAAATTTCTACCGGGTTGTTTTTACAAATCTGTCAAGCAGGACTTGTGTCATGGAAAACTGGTTGGTATAGAATATTACTACAGAACAATTCAGTACATTCTGCAGATTTTTTTTTTGCAGAACAATATTTGCGAATTGTTTCTAGAACAAAAATGTTATCTTAACAAAATGAGTTCGGGTATATTTCGTTAAAACGTTAGTAAAAGTCGCTATAAAGCCCAGAATGATGGGCACCATTTCTAAATTCATTGACAAATTGTGACTTTAAGTTTTTTTTCATAAGGTGCTTATGATTTTAAGGGTCATAGAAAACGTCCCGCTATTTTTAGATATGGACGTGAATTAATTGTAGGCTTACAGTCAAAAGCAAAATCCAATATGGCCTACATCAGTTGAAGATGAGATACTATAATTATTCTTATGTGATGTAATGTCAAAACTTATTCATCATGTTTATCGCCAATAACGCATCCCATGTCTTCAAAAGTTACAATTAAAATATAAAATGGCCTCACCTGATGAACATCTTCGAAATTAGTGGGTAAATTGTATGCAATAGTAAGGTCCATTTAATTGTAAAACTATTGTTCTGTGTCCAAAATGTATCATTTTTTTTACTTTATTGTCACAAATAAATATGTAACAGAACAATTGATCACCTTAGATAGCCGTAATTAAATCATTTATAGTTTTTTTATGTAATTTGGTTTGCTTAGAAATTTTACCGATGGAGAATATTGCGGACCCTCACTTAACTGGTCAAGCTCGACCACTTTATAAATTGAGATGTAAAGAAGATAGTTAGTGTCCAAATAATTACAGCAGAGTGCCAATATTGGTCAAACAAGAACAAATTTACGAAATCATAACCTTAAATGAACAATTTTTTTAAGTCGAAGTATGTCTAAATGATTAAAGAATATTGTTGGCAAATATAGGCCCACATAAAACTGATCAAGCTTTACATATTTTTAATCGGACTAAACAAGGGATATTTATGTCCAAATAATGAAACCATAATAAAATTAAGGAGCTCAATAATGATACATTTTTTGTCACCCAAATGTAACCAAATTGGATTATTCAATTTTTAAATTGAAAAGTACAGCATAATAATATGTATGTTTTTTTATGGGGAAACCCGTTAGTTCATCTAGTGAATAAATAAATAAAATATTTCAAATTATAATATACATTAATATACAATAAAATTAACCCACTGCTATTTTATTTATCTAATATCAGTCTGTTTATAATATTCATATATAATACACTTTGTACAATATGTTATTTCTCACAAAATAGCACATAAAATAAATACAAATGAAAAATGTCAAATATTGTGACAAACTCCCTGGGCCCATATCATTTGACTAAAACAACAAAATAATTTAATACGGCCCTCTGGTGAATGGAAGAGACTTACATTTTGAATAATGTGGCCTCTGGTATGCCCCAGTGGCGAATGTTTGTGACTTGCTGCTATGTTTAGATGAAAATAGAGTGATCCCCGAATTCAGGCATTTTTAAAAGGTCACTTCCCCGGACGAAGAGTTGTTTACAGTATGTTATTTCCCCTCTGATGCATTTCCTATGACATGACCCAGAAAATAGCCCAAAACAGGTAGTCCATCCCAACTTTTTTTGATGGCATCGATTTTTGATATCGGGGGAGGTCCAAGGAGCAAAAAAACTTGGTCTTAGACTGTCCTGTGTGGGGGAGGGGGGGGGGGGGTAACCCTATCTGGCCCATGGACTAGCATGGCATACAAAATACTTTTCAATAGCTGATCATCTACAGCCCAGTACGCTTGAAAACGTGAACGCCGCGGTGTGGGCCGTTCTGAAGCCTGCACACCAGCGCTCGTCCACCCCCTGATCACTACAGGCATTCAATTTTGTAATATGACGCACGTCATTATGAGAATCACAACCGTGGCATGTTATGTCATTGAGAAAAATAACTGTGTGTGCGCAAATCAATCATCACAGTGTATTTCGTGCGTTATTACTACACCTTATCTTGAGCACTGTCTGTAGTACCCATGTTGAAAAATTATGGTTTCATTGCAATACTATATTTGTGTTGTTTACTGTAAGGAGTACCATCTAATAGTTTTAAAAAACGAAACGATATATTATTCATATATTATTGGAAAACCGTCTTCTGCAATTAATTTGAACAATGTATGAGATTCTAGAAGGAACTTCGTCTGCAACATTTTCTAAAACTGTCGGTAATACGTGTTTCATGTTTTATACGATATCATCCGTTATGTAATTTGTTTCTGTTTCATCTGTTTGTACTTTAATGTTCTTAGTGTTGGCATGAATGCTTAATTGCTTTTTATTTTGTACAATGATATGTATGGTCGTGTGTAATGTTTGAAAAAAGATTCATGCTGTACTTTGAGGTGGTTGGTGTATTTTTAAATGTAGGAATATATGTTTTCGTGCTTTTTTGCTTATTTTAATTCCCGGGCTTGGCGTCTATTCCGCTTGCGGCAATATTCAAAGTTATGTGTTTTTTTCTGGCTGCCCCATCGGCTCATCAGCATCAGCCATATTGAGGTGGCCAAACGTTACTGTAATGAGAAAATATGCGTTTCCAGTAGGCACAAATAAGATATTTATTCAGGTGAAAACTGGAGATCCAGGATATATATAATGTCTACAAGATTCAATTTCATAAAGGTTGTTTCTAATTTAAAATTTTAAATATACATTAGTATAGCAGATTTTAAATAATGTAAGCAGTGTAGTTGTGTAATTGATGAGGCCTATAATAAACTATTCCCATATTAACATCGTGTACACATGTAGCGAGAGGAGGATTCGCCATAAACTGCGAGGAGGAGTTGTCAAAATATTTCACTGTGGATACCTTTATTTTATTGTATTCTGATATTAAATAATTATTTCTAACCGATTCCTAAAATTGTAAATAGTTACTAACGTTGTGTTTTTGTATTAATTGTATCTGGGCAATTCTATTGAATAGTATGAACATACAAAAGGGAAATATAATAGGTGGTCTATTCAATCTTTTACCGATTTTCCATGCTTACATTAAAAACAGCATGTTGTCATTGCTTATCTCGAGTCCACAGCTTTCAGACGACTGCACGAGAGCCATATATTAGGCTTTTTTAAATTGCAATGTTTGTTCACAGTTGAATAAATGTAAAATGAAACATAAATACGCTTATACCCGCGTCCTCCCCGTAACGGCCGCCAAATCCGGTCGTCTCCGGGTGCTGGCACTGGGCCGGCACAATGATGGTCCAACGTCGCAGACGTTGGCCCATCATTGTGCCGGCCCAGTGCTCACGGTTGCTGAAAATATGGGTTTTTAGTACGTCGCCTCGTGTTTTTGGACTCGGAGGCGGACGTTTATCCTGCAAAAGGGATGTTTCGCCTCTGAAACGGACCAACGATTATAGCATGTGAAGATTACTCTTGCATAGTCAGCGGCAAACCCTCTGGAATACGACCCCTTTTTGCGCAGTGAGCGTCAGGCGACAAATAAAGATTTAGCGCTCATAGCGTGCCATCATTGTCCTGGTGAAACTGGACATATTTATTTAACCAGGTTAACTATCAATATATCAGAGCGGATGCGCGTTATGACTTGTTCTGGTATGTGCAATTTCTTATAACATTATTTTAGTCACAGGAGATTTGTATTTTTAAAATTAGTCAGACCGCATTTTAATTAATACAGAAATGTCGTCATTATTTCTGGATAGCATATTTCTGCTCAGTTGTGCCAAGTTTGAGGTTGTTTATCTCCCGTGTCTGGACGAGTGACCACTTGCTTTAGTAATATATATAGACATAATTCCAATACCTTAGAGCTAATTGTTTAACATATTTATGTTAATTACTGACCTGAGATACGACACGTCAAGCACTTGGATGATGTCAGTTGAGCTGGAGGTGATCACAGCACTGATTTGATCAGATTAAATAATTCAAAATAAGATGGTGCTACTATTTAACGGAAGGCGTTTTTACGGATCACCTCATGTAACATAAACGTCTTAGTAGGGCCTATGTATTTGCATATGTTAGAATAAACTATGTTTATGTTAATGTGTACCTGCCTGTCTTTACGCAAGGGGAACGGACAGAGATACAATATCTTACACAGAGCACTGTGTTTAGCTTGTTCCAACCAGACACAGACGGTACGCGTGTATCATAATGCGGCCAGCTCTCCCAGCAAACATGAAGACTTGACCCGATGTTGTTTTTATGTTGGTCCAGCGCCGTTGGCGGTGGGTCAATAGTGAAACAGCATTGGGTCGAATCCTCGCGTTTGCTGGGCTCCACACAGGTGTCTGTCTACACCCTCCCCTCCCCCACCATAATATTCTCGCCAGCCGATCAGGGTACTTTTAGCAAGACAGCCGGCCAATCACAAGCTTACTACAATACTTGAAATTGAGAGCGGGAGACATATGACGTCAACCATCTGCACATTTTAACATGCGAAGGAGCAGTGTCTAGGATGAGCAGTGTACAATATCTTGGCATATTTCCAAGGGGTATTTTAAAGTCATGTTCTGATTACTAATAAACATTGCACGGAGTAGAGTGTCAGATGTGTTTGCGTAAAATATTCTAAGCAAAACAGATAGAATAGCTAAAAATACGTGTCTACGTAGTTAACATCCAAAAAGGCTTCTCCGCACTTTTCCAATCAAATACTTCAATTAATTGCTATGTTAGCAGATGTATACATGTAAATATCCAGTTACATTATTAGGCAAGTATGTACATGTACAGAACAAGTAGTCACTAGGGTACATGACAACATGGCCTGTCCAATAAACAATTTTCAAAGTATCAGGGTGACAAGGTCCTAATTTGGCAAAAAAATTCAAGATAGCCGCCATATTACCCGGATACTTCCCGAAATTTCAGAAAAAATGATGCAGCCTAGGATTAATAATACTATTCAGTTGTACACCGAGGGGAAAAAAAGGTTTTGTAGATATGAAGGTGACATTTAGGTCTTAATTAGACGAGAAAAGATTAAAGATAGCCGCCACGATCCGAACGTTCTTTAAAAATTGTATTCCACAGAACTGCTGTGCTTTTGATCCACTTTAAATCTAGTACCTGCTGTATTCACAACAAATATTTGGGGGGGGGGGGGGCAAGGAGCGTGGCTAAAATAGTAACTTATTTGTATCGAGAAATAAAAAAACAACACAGTATAATCAACGGATTTTATTTATTGTGCACATTTTGTCATATCGAAATGCAATGGTTTATTATACACCTGATACAAACATATTAATTGACAAGAATAACAAAAATAATACATAAAATAGTACAAACACGTACGATCAGATGTGAAAAAATACTGAGAAATTAAACACCCACAAACAGCACGACATTCATCAGTATTTGAGTAACACTTTAGGTACAGAGTGACCAGACGAGTAATGGTTTGCTTCAAATACGCCCCACACACTAACTACGGTATCAGATGTGAGGTCAGTCAGTACGGCACCTTGTGCCCCAAAACGGTCTCAAGGTTCCCCAGGTCTGCCTTAATGTGCCCCAAATGTGTCTCAAGGTGCACATTTTGTCATATCGAAATGCAATGGTTTATTATACACCTGATACAAACATATTAATTGACAAGAATAACAAAAATAATACATAAAATAGTACAAACACGTACGATCAGATGTGAAAAAATACTGAGAAATTAAACACCCACAAACAGCACGACATTCATCAGTATTTGAGTAACACTTTAGGTACAGAGTGACCAGACGAGTAATGGTTTGCTTCAAATACGCCCCACACACTAACTACGGTATCAGATGTGAGGTCAGTCAGTACGGCACCTTGTGCCCCAAAACGGTCTCAAGGTTCCCCAGGTCTGCCTTAATGTGCCCCAAATGTGTCTCAAGGTGCCTCCACTTTTTTTCAGGCACATATTGTCACCCCAACCCCAACATTTAGCTACAGGTATATATATTATTCAAATCTTGTTAGATCCACGTTATCCCCAGGTACTTAACATGGTGTCTCAAGGTACCACAGATGATGTCTCAAGGTGTCCGAGTACGGGGTATATATTGAGACATTTTTTTGAAAATCTGTTTTGTTAATAAACGAAAGGTCACACATTTCTGAAAATTTTGATTTTTTGCTCAAATATACCCCACTGGATCCATAACGTGTCGTCAAAATATATGTTTGGAGGTTTGAATTTTGCGGCTCAAGGTTCCCCAGTCTCCCCTATTGCCAGTGTGATTGGTGTATTTGTCATGTTATCAATATTAGTCCACTCAATCTAGAACCGACTTTTAAAAACTGCAACAATTATTTTGTTTTTTTGGTCATGCATTATCATTCATCCAGATCATTCATTCGTTCGTTTGCTCGCTCGTTCGCTCGTTCGTTCGTTCGTACGATCATCCGCTCACTAGCTCGTTTGCTCGTTCGTTCGTTCGTTCGTTTGTTCGTTCGTTAGTTCATTCATTCATTCATTCATTCATTCATTCATTCATTCATTCATTCATTCATTCATTCATTCATTCATTCATTCATTCATCCATTCATTCGTTCGTTCATTCATTCATTCATTCATTCATTCATTCATTCATTCATTCATTCATTCATTCATTCATTCATTCATTCGTTCGTTAGTTCGTTCGTTCGTTCGTTCGTTCGTTCGTTCGTTCGTTCGTTCGTTCGTTCGTTCGTTCATGCAGGCACAATTCATTCATCCACCCATTCATCCATGCAAGCATTTCAAGACCGATTTTTCATTTTCGCTGACCATCCGTGTGAACCAAAACTCCACTATTAGTCACGAAGCCAAATTGAGAAAAGACGCTTATTTAAGGTTTTCGTGTGCATGAAGTATATATTTACATATTTGCTACCAACGGAAAGGTAAAGATCTCAAGAATACGAATCTGCCTGTTGTAGAATTTTAAAATGCGCCTTTTCAACTGAATTTGCCTCTTAAAGCTACCCATAATGCTTTTCTTCATAATTGTTCATTTTACCTTGTTACATTTCAACCGTAATCTAAATTTGTATAGCGTGGTATATATAAATATAAATTCCCACATTTTGTTCCATTTACATAAATTAACCTACTGACTATTATTATTGTAACAAATAGAATGTTTTTCTGTGACGGTAACCATGGTAACACAGCCCCTAGAAACCATTCCTCAAACTACTGATGGCAACAATTTCAAAACATGATAAAAACAGTTTAAAACTTTTTTATCTGATTTTTTATAAGGTTAATTTTGCCAGTTTTGAGCTTATGAAAAAACTATCGATCAACGACTGTGGTCACGTGATATTTTCTATGTGAGAAGAGAATTACTACAGATACAACCATTCAAAACTGAGCCAAAACAACGAAATTGCTATTATTGTTATATAGCTATCGTCTAGTGATTAAAATGTATTACAGCTCATTTGACTAATCCTTTTGCCAGCAGGACCATACATGAGTGTGGAAATTAATGAAGAGAGGTGTATAAACCTATGTAACTGGAAAAATGTTTTCAATGTACAAACACTGTCACACAGAGGTCAATCAAGGTCATATTATCGGAAGCAATAAATTGAACATTTTTTGAGAATTGCTGTGAGGATTCAGATTGCATTGAACTAAAATATTTGCACGTCATGACATCGTACTCTATATGCTACTGGGCTGGATAGACATGCAGTGCGCCAGCTCAATTTGACACTGATGTGACCTTGATATGACCTTGACTTATACTTATATAGAGAGAGTCCCTGTTGTGCCAGTTTAAATTTACTAGTTAATTGTATGTGTCTACAATGCCCATTATTACCGTTATAGTAAGGTTGGTCATATCAGTGAAATGAGATCGCAGAAAGTTTTGAAGTCCAAATTGAGTTAGTGACGGATTTGAAAAATTTGAGACATACCCATCAATAAAATATTTGGGTTACAATTTTTTTCTCCGGGTAGGTTAATTTCAAGGTTATGTGTTTTTATCAAGGTCAGATTTCTAAAATGTCTAAAATTTATATTTATTGAAAAACCTTATTTTTCCTCTCGGGAACTACTATATTGATTGTAATGCTTTTGGCACCCACAGATTTTTTGTGGGGATGGGGGGGGGGGGTGCTGATGAAATGGCAAATGCTTTCAGAATGATTAAAGGTCGAGGTCATGTGTTTGCTATCAAGGTCAGCGCTCTAAAATTTCCACAAATCCTGAGAGAAATACTTATTTTTCCATATCTCATTGATATGGATTTTAGTGTTTTTGAGTGCCTTTTATGGGTTTTTATCGTGGTGCCTAATAAATTACAAACATAACATTGCAATGAAAAACTTTCAAGGTCAGGTCCACTCCAGGTCAAAGTTATTTGAAGGTCAAACAATCTAAAACTTGTGCAGACTGTATATTTTGCATGATGATTTTTTGGCAAATTTGTAACATAATCGCATTCAATCGCATTCATTCCTATCTACGTCACTCTGTTCCGATAAAAATCACAGACAGCTTCGCCCGACGTACACTAAAGCTCCTGGCGATTGATCCGTAGCTAGTTTGTCTGCAACTGGACTGCGACGGACTCCGAGCAGTCTCACACCAGTCACATAAGGTTGGTCGCAGTTCATATCTTATTGCAACCCTTCTCATAATTGTCGGCGACAGCGTTGTGATCGGCTGCGAGCTGTCGGCTGGTGATTGAAGACAAAAAATCGGCACGTCATAGCACGTGACTCAGATGCACCTATATATATCGTCGCTGTCCAGGTAATATTGCGTATGCATGTAGAATTTTGAAATTTGGAGGTAATTGAGACAACATGTTTATTTTAGTCTTAACAACCCAGCCTCGTTCCCAGGGCCAGACAAGCACAGCTTGTTGGCCCTGGTTTACAGCTTTGAAAATCAGTTCTCTGCTTCCTGATAGGGCCTACAAAACAATAGCCTGGTGACCCACACCTGACCCTAAAAACTATGTCAAGTTTGAGTTTACATAATATGTTTGTTATCATAGGCTTAGTATTGCTGATGAATGAGAATGTAACAACCGATAGGTCGTATCCATCGGTTATTTGATGTGAAATAGGCTTTTTTGGATAACATCAAATTTGATATAGGCCCCTATATAAATTTCATTATAAATTTCGGTCTACGCCATACCACCCACGAAAGCAACACTATTGCGACAAAAAATTCTGCTCTATTAATTTTATCGTATCACCTTATATCGCTTTTCTTTTTATCACCTGGAGAGGTAGGTGTAATGATCTGTGCGCAAAGCAAGACAACAACAAAAGTTCGCTAGGAGTCAAATGTCCAGACGCCTGATCAACCGAGATCAGTCTTTGAGCTGCCAGCAGCCTGCGAGAGGTGATCACGAGGGGCATGGACTGACCCCTCTGAGATATTCTGTGATTGACCTTGAATATTTAAACCATCATCATTAAAATACCATCTTTTAGCTACCATCCGTGTCTGCCATGATGCCACCCAAACGTTTTGTCCAATGAAATGATAATGAGCTCATTGTCTATGAGACAACAAACGAATCCTTTCAGAGCCCCCCTTCTCGTGTCATGCAGGTGTCATGCCTAGAAGATTCATTTCGGTGTCGACACCTCGGTTTTTAGGTATGAGGAATTCAAACAAAATAATAGCAAAAAGCTCAAAGCAATACAATGTACAGAAATCCAAGATGGCCGCCACACTAACATGAAAAATCTATGTCTGCTCATAACTTTTAAAAATGCACCTAGAAGATTGATTCTGGTGTCTACACATAGATTTGTAGGTATGAGGAATTCAAAAAAAATAAAAATATTAAACCTCAAAGCAATACAATGTACAGAAATCTAAGATTGCCGCCACGCTAACATATAAAATCTATGTCTGCTCATAACGTGTTTTTTTTAAATGCCCTTAAACGATTCATTCTGGTGTCTACACATAAGTTTTTATGTATGAGGAATTCAAAAAATCTAAATCAAAGGCTTTAACACAAGCAAATGTGCAGAAATCCAAGATGGACGCCACACTAACGTGAAAAATCTATGTCTAATATGAAAATATATGTCTGCTCATAACATTAAAAAAAGTTCGCCTATGATAATAATTTCGATGTCTACACCTAGTTTTTATGTGTGAAGAATAAAAATAATATTCAACTGAATTTGCAGCAACCCAAGATAATCATCACCATCTGAGCTAAATCCACCTACTTTATTAGCATTTGAATCAGAGGTTTTCATTACCGTTCCATCAATTTTGCATATTGATTTCAATATTCAAAGATTCATACATTTTAATTAGTTAACACAACAACAAATATTAAATACAAAAGTTTAAGAAAAAATCACTAATATAACAACAAGTAGTTTGCAAATTAGATGACTATGAGCAAGAATAGATAAGGCATAGAATATAGGCCTACAACCAGAAATGTTGTAAATTGACCAAATTAAATGTTACCTGTGATAAAAACTATACAACACACACCAATAAAAACATATCAATTTATAGATTAGCATCTCGTCTATATTTTAAACTATGTTTTAACCCTTAACTCATATATCCAAGGGTGTAGCCCTTCTGAAAATAAACCAGTCTCAGCCGTTTTTATTAAATCTTAAACCATGTGTCGAGGGCCTATCATCACCACAATTTTCCACCGTCGAGCCACAGTCTCTAATTATGCACATTTTCAATGAGGCCTATGTTTATAAACAACACTGCTGTGAGCTGTAGCTGTTTTTTGTTATTATTCGCAGTTCACCATCAATATAGCCATGACATGAACACGTGATGTTCCTTTCCCTTCCACCAAGCCTCTACAGGTGCGGATCCGAATATTAATCTGACCGGGTTCCAACAAAGGGCTCTTAATATAATTGCAGTCTCACAATTAAATGGCAGAGATCTAATTTCACTCAACATGTCATCGCAGTCCTACTGTGCCAAAAAAATGAGGAGTATAGACAAGACTGCGTATATCTGAACACAATAGTGCTTAGTGTCTATGGATGATGTCACCACAAGTCATCCATCATGCTTCTGTCATGTATCCTCATTTAATATGCATTTCTTCTTGGTTTGTAACTATACATCTTTGTGAAATGATATGGGCGATTCTCTTCTGCGTTCCACCTGTTCTATTCATACTTGGGAACATTTGCATAGTTTTGAATTTTAAGCATCTTTAAAAAATAGTGTCCTTAAAATGGAAATTTGTAATCTATGCTTTATCTTTGCAATTGTAGATAACTAGGCTATATTTTTTTGCATTTCTGCACTTCAGAAGAAGTACGATACGACTAATTGCGTGCACATGTGTCACATGCCCCTATAGAAATTATAATAGTCTATAGCTCTATGATGATGATCAAAACCACTGTTATCGTGTGGGCCTACATCTTAAATTCAATATTTCTTTTCAATGTCAGATAATTTTACGTATGATCAACGCTTACGCCTACCCGGTATTTACTGCGCGAGACCCAGTCACACTGACCGCCATTTTGTTTCCACAGCCAGCTCTGTAAAAACGACACTCGCGCTGCCTACCAAAAAACTCGGATGCCATGAAATTGAGACGAATATTTCAAATGCCTATGAAAACTAGGCCTTTTTCAGAAGGCGTAACTTTTGATCGTATTAGAACTATTACATTTAAAAATGGAGGTCACTGTGTCAGAGTCTTGCGATGTCATCAGGGTAGCTTACGGCTGGGCCTCAAATCTCAGAGGTAGGTCTACTGGGTTCGAATCTCGGTAGGGGCGAATGCTTTGCATCGTTGAGTGTTTAGTGAGGATTCACATTATTGCTAGCTTGCGCAAAAAAAGGGTTTAAAATTGGCCGTCACTGGTCATAACTGAGCAACCATCAGGTGGATTTTCATGATCTTGGTGTCTATGATTACCTTGACCTTCCATAATTGTAAAATATTTACAATTTGATTAAGCACCTCGAAAAACACTATAAAAGCCATGCACCAAAACGTTAAAATCCTCATAGTATTATATATAGAAAAATATGTCTTCCTTACATTTTGGGAGTTTTAGAGCTCTGACCTTGATAAAAACGCTTGACCTTGACCTTAAACCATTTTGCCACCTTTCCGGTTCGATTCAGCACCTCGAGAGTATGTCCCCAAAACATTAAAATCAATATAATAGTCCCTTAGATATGGTGAAAAATATGGATATAATGAGTTTTAGAGCTCTGACCTTGATAAAACAACACATGACCTTGACCTTCAATCATTCCAAAACCTTTGCCATTTCATTCAGCACCTCAAAAAAAACATACGAGATACCAAAATATTCAAATCTATATATTAGTCACCGATATACGGAGAAAATACATTATATTATAATTAGTTTTTACATCAGTTACATAGAAAGTAATGGAAATATAAGCAGTTTTTAATGAATGACTTGGTAGCCATTTTTGATTAATTATGCAAATTAACCTTATTTGGACGTGGACTTGTAAGATTTTATATTTCAAAGCATGTAAAATATGAATCCATGTAGATAAGGAAATGTTGGAAGTCCTGTGGGAGTGTATATGTAGGCTATTCATATGCAGATATGATACCGATTGTGTATTTCAAGTCAAGCTATGGATTGATATAACATGTCAGGGGCAAATTAATGCTTGTTATCATGGAAACAACCAGTAACCTCCCACAACGAGTTACCTATACATAATAATACTATAAATAACGTATTGTATTTTAAAACATTATAAAGTAGTAAGATAAAATCAGAATAATGCCGGTATTTTTTATGGAACCAATGAACGCTACGCATCACGGTGGTATATGTGTATTGTTGATATGGATACCGTTGCCATGGTAACGATCATACTATGTTTTTATTCATCCGTTTTAGAAATCGAATCCCCTTATATTAGTTATGTTAAAAATAAAAAATGAGGATACCACGAGGGATTATGATCATACTCCGTCCATGTTGATGACAGTGGACACTTGAAAGAGCTGTATGAATATATAACGCGCTGGTGCATTATGGGAAACTTCAGGGGGTAAATTAGGTGAAAAAGGCGCATTTTAAAAATCTACAATAGGCAGATTCATAATCTGAAGAGTTTTACCTTTCCAGTGATACCACATATGCAAATATATATTGCATGCACACGAAAAGTACAAAAATCAGATTCGGCTTCCTGACTATACTGGCCCCTAGCTACCAGTAAACATGAAACATTAAGCCAAAGTCCTACGTTACATTAAAGGGACATGCCCAGGTCTAAAATCATCAAAAAATCTGTTATTTTATTTTGGCTTCTTAATATGACCATATGATGTAAACATGTCCATAGACTAGAGCAGCAAAAGTTTTTAAATTTTTTTTTTGCGCATTCACCAGTTAGGCTAGATATAGAGACGAAATTCCCGTATTTATTATTTTTGTCATGGTTGTCAATAATTAGAAATCATGAATTTCGTCTCTCTTTCTTTTTTTCGTCTCTCTCTTTACATCATATGGTCATATTATCGAGCTAAAATAAAATCACAGATTTTTGATGATTTTAGAGCTAACCGCCCAGATTACCCCACCACTGAACTATACCCGGGTATAATCTGGAATATACCCTGGAATATAGTCTGGGATCTCCCAGACTATACTCCAGGGTATATTCTGGGAGCTCCCAGAGTATACCCCACAAGCCCAGACTATACCCCATCAGATGCAGGGTGGAGTATAGTCTGGGAGATAGGGATATACTCTGGGAGATATTATATATGATTACAATCTATTATAAATTTAAACTAATTATAAACTAACTCTCTAGGGGCTAGAGTACCACATGTTTCCTATGTTAAAGGGACTGGCCCACGCTAAAATCATTAAAAAATCGGTGATTTTATTTCGGCTTCTTAATATGACCATAAGATGTAAACATGTTCATAGACTAAAACTGCGAAATTTTATAATTTTTGTGCTGCCCATTCACCAGTTAGGCTAGATATAGAGACGAAATTCTCGTATTTCCTATTTTTGACATGGTTGTCAATAATTCGAAATCGGGAATATCGTCTCTATATCTAGCCTAACTGGTGAATGCGCGGCACAAAAATTAAAATATCTCACAGTTCTAGTCTATAGACATGTTTACATCATATGGTAATACTAAGAAGCCAAAATAAAATCACCGATTTTTTGATGATTTCAGCGTGGGCCAGTCCCTTTAATATTTTGATGGCTACAGTATCACAGACTGTCAAATGACTGTCAAATGTTTCTGATTTTAACCTTCTGATGGTTAGAGTATCACATATCCTATGCATTAACCTGATGGTTGTCACATCACTTGTCGTATGCATTAACCCTCTGGAGGTTAGAGTATCACGTGTCTCGTGTATTAACCCTCTGAGAGCTCGACTATCACATGCCTCCTATATTAATCTTCTGATGGTTTAGAGTATCACATGACTCATGTAATAACCAGAGCAGACACTTACATGATTAGATGAAATTGATGTGCCTACCTGCCTACCCGTCTACCACTGTAGACCCAGGGCAGACACTTAGATAAAGTTGAAGTTCCTACCTGCCTACCTGCCTACCCGTCTACCACTGTAGAACCATGGCAGACACTTAGATGATTAAATGAAGTTGAAGTGCCTACCTGCCTACCCGTGTACCACTGTCGAACGAGGGCAGACAATTAGATGAAGTTGAAGTGCCTACCTGCCTACTTGTCCACCCGCCTACCCCTGCAGAACCAGAGCAGACACTTAAATGATTAAATTAAGTTAAAGTGTCTACCTGCCTACCTGCCTACCCGTCTACCACTGTAGAACCAGGTAGACGGGCAGACACTTAGATGAAGTTGAAGTGCCTACCTGTCTACCCGCCCACCATTGTGAAAACAGGGTAGACACATAGATGAAATTAAAGTGCCTACCTACCTACCTGTCTACCCGCCTACCCCTGTAGAACCAGGGCGGAAACTCACAGATGAAGTTGAAGTGCCTACCCGCCTACCTGCCTACCCGCCTACCCCTGTAGAACCAGATCAGACACCTAGATGAAGTTGAAGTGTCTACCTGCCTACCTGTCTACCCGCCTACCACTGTGCAAACATTGCAGACACTTAGATGACATTGAAGTGCCTACCTGCCTGCCCGCCTACCCTGTAGAATCAGGGCATACACTTAGATGAAGTTGAAGTGCCTACCTGCCTACCCGCTTATCACTGTGCAAACAGGGCAGAAACACAGATGAATTGAAGTGCCTACCTGCTAGACGTTCAGCTGGTGGCTATAAAAATCGACTTTAAGGCTCAGAATGTAATGGGGGTAAATTATAGTCCACCTTATTGAAAATTGTCTTCTCTTTCCAATGGTGGTTGATATGGAGCTGTATTATTGGGAGAAGCTGGTCCAAATTGAGCTCACAGACGTGTACCCGCAAATTTAGCGGTTATTTTCTGTATGTTGTAAAGATCAACCTCCTCCAAAATTAATGTCTACAATGTAAACGTTTTGAACTTGATACTTCTTCACTATAGCCAGTTTCACACTAAACACCCTCCCCATCCCAAAAGTGTCCCAAGTGGGGTTATATTCTGATAAAAAGAGGTTAAATCAGGTTTAAAGATTGTACAGGTAAATTAAATATGATATTTTAAACATCTCCGTAAAAAATACAACATAGCTAGTATTTGTGGCTTGTATTTCCTTGGTGAATCCATGAATTTTGTAGGAACAAATTTACAATTCCCAATAATTATCACTCAAACAATTTGCGTTCGATATACATGTGTGTTGCAACGTTCATCGATACTTTTTTTAGCTCGATTTATTGATCAATGCAATACATATTATGACAAAACACGAACAATCACAAATAACAAACCATTACTCCATAGCGTACTATAATCAGATAATAACAAATAATGCTTCAGTCGTCGCATACATGTACATGAGTAAACCCAACATCAATTACGATGACATTTTTTTTTTTAAGTAGACTAGTTTTATATTTATAACTGCATAACACGCAAATGTGCATAAGTAGGGCAAATTACAAAAAAACTCCGAAAATCCACATTTATCAAACTAGAACACAGAGCAATAACAGAAAGACTGTATAGTGTCATTAATGATAGTATTATTTTCAAATGAATTTACATGTTTCAGTAACGCCTAAATCTGTTATGCAAAATTAATTACATCCATACCAATCATGTCTTTATGAACACAAATCAACACCAAAAATATGTTACTATCCATATCATTCAACATAATAATTATTGGCATCAAATGCTAGCAATGTAATAACACATAACAATAGTTAATTGAATGTCCATACTGATACACACAAATCCACAAATAGCACTTCACCATTTCAAATGTACAACATTTGGCTCATAACCAATGTAACAAATAAAAATCTATCTATTTAGAGTAGAATAGCATCCAAATCTGTTAAATCTTTAATAAGTAGTTTCACACGACACAACAGCACTAAAATTACGAGCGACTACTAAAGACAAGTTTTGTCAATACAATTTAAATTGAACTCTTTTACTCGTCAGTGTCTTCAATATAGTTTTGGACAGTTGTTAAAACATCATTACATGTCTACGTGGCAGCACAAGAGCGAAGTTCAATGCATGACATTCCACTTTGATAGCAAGGGCATCCAGTAGAAACATCTGCCTATGACCACATTCACATTTCAAACTGTCAATTAGCTCAGACGCACTACACCCTTCATAGTATACTAGTACTAGAGATAACATACCTTGCCCTTGTATCCAGCCAAATTCAAGAGGAGTACCCAAACATGTGCTAACAAATTTACAAATTAACAAATTGATAACAATTAAATAGCTGAGTCCGTCGCTTTATTAGCCACTCACTCAGTTTAATTTAAGCATACAAGTTCTAATAAAAATTCCCGGAGTATAATCTCCAAAACATTTACGTTTTGGACAGCTATTCCGGTTACATTCTACGGCACTGGTTACATCATACGGTCGTATGGTACCTTTTTCCCCTGGTTACATTATACGTTGACGCTGTGACTGTATGATGTAACCAGTCGCCGTAAAATGTAACCGGTTATAGTCCATGGGCCAGATAGGGTTACAGTGCAGCAACCCCCCTGCCCCCCCCCCCCCCAGGACAGTCTGAGACCAAGTTTTTTTGCTCCTTGGACCTCGCCCGATATCAAAAGTCGAAGCCATAAAAAAAGTTGGGATGGACTACCTGTTTTGGGCTTTTTTCAAAATGGCCGCCATCAAAATCTGGAAATCACGTTTTGTGCCATAACTTGAGTTTTAAGGCAGTTATAGTCACAAAATTGGTGTCTATACATATGTTTTTTTGGGGCGAGGAATTCAATTATGCCAATAAAAAATGTTTCTGTCTTGTGGAAAATTTAAAAACAGCTGTTCAAACGTATTTTCCGTGCATTTCCGGTCATTTTTTGTGTTAGTCCATGGGCCACAGAGGGTTACTGTGCACCCTCCACCCATGAAAGTCTGAGACCAAGTTTTTTTGCTCACTAGACCTCGCCCAATATGAAAAGTCGATGCCACCAAATAAAAGTCGGATGGACTACCTGTTTTGGGCTTTTTTCAAAATGGCCGCCATCAAAATCTGGAAATCACGTTTTGTGCCATAACTTGAGTTTTAAGGCAGTTATAGTCACAAAATTGGTGTCTATACATATGTTTTTTTGGGGCGAGGAATTCAATTATGCCAATAAAAAATGTTTCTGTCTTGTGGAAAATTTAAAAACAGCTGTTCAAACGTATTTTCCGTGCATTTCCGGTCATTTTTTGTGTTAGTCCATGGGCCACAGAGGGTTACTGTGCACCCTCCACCCATGAAAGTCTGAGACCAAGTTTTTTTGCTCACTAGACCTCGCCCAATATGAAAAGTCGATGCCACCAAATAAAAGTCGGATGGAACACCTGTTTTAGGCAATTTCAAAATGGCCGCCAGTGAAATTTGGAAATCACGTTTTGTTCCATAACTTGAGTTCTAAGGTAGCTAGAGTCACAAAATTGGTGTCTATACATATGTTTTTGGGGCGAGGAATTAAATTATGCCAATAAAAAATGTTTCTGTCTTGTGGAAAATTTATAAACAGCTATTCAAACGTATTTCTCGTGCATTGTCGATCATTTTTTGTGCTGGTCCATGGGTCAGAGAGGGTTACTGTGCACCCTCCACCCATGAAAATATGAGACCAATTTTTTTTTGCTCATTAGACCTCCCCCAATATCAAAAATCGATGCCATCAAATAAAAGTCGGATGGACTACCTGTTTTAGGCCATTTCAAAATGGTCGCCATTGAAATTTGGAAATAACGTCGTGTGCCATACCTTGGGTTCTAAGGCAGTTAGAGTCACACACTTGGTGTCTATACATATGTTTTTGGGGGCGAGGATTTTCAATTATGCAAATGAAAAATGTTTCTGTCTTGTGGAAAATTTATACACAGCTATTCAAACGTATATTTTGTGCATTTCCGGTAATTTTTTGTGCTAGTACATGGGCCAGAGAGGGTTACTGTGCACCCTTCACCCGTGAAAGTCTGAGACCAAGTTTGGTTTTGCTCGTTAGACATCCCCCAATATCAAAAGTCGATGTCATCACATAAAAGTCGGATGGACTACTTGTTTTAGCATTCTAATGTATTGCACACTCTTTTCACCTGTTTATGTAACACACATTTAAAAACAGGGTCTAACATAATAGTTTCCATGTCATCAAATTTTTATAGTGGTGACAGCAGAAATGGAATAAAAAGAACGAGTCTTTGCTCCACCAGAATATGAAACGAGTTTGCACTACCATAGAACATAAAATAAACTTATCATCAGCTACTGATTAGTTAAACCTAATCCTCCTCACTGTCACTTTCAACTACTGCACTATCATCAGACAACACTTCTTCCTCTGATAAACTTGCTACATCGCCATCACTTTCCAAAGTATCATCTTCCTCTGCTATGTCTACCGGGCTAATTGGACCTTGACACCAGACGGGCACAAATTTCCCATTGTTTTCAGTCCATTCGTGACCATTAATTGCTAGAGGAATATATGGCTGAGGAATATTGGCTAATTTCAACATTCCAGTCTGATAACATACATGGCACATGTGAACTCTTCTGGGTCGGTCACCAAGTCATCGGAGATATGCCAAACATCCTCTAATTTACAGAGTACATCTTGAAATCGCATATTCTACTGAATCAGTAATATGTTTTCATTTTCCATACGCCTTTGAATGCGCTGGTTGTATCGTCTCCAGAATGTAGCTGATGATATGTTTATTTTTTGTTCTATGGTAGTGCCAACACGTTTCATATTCTGGTGGAACAACGACTTTACCACTGCTATTTTTATTCCATTTCTAATGTCACCACTATAAGAATGTGTTGAAATGACAAATATTATGTTGGAAACTCTGTTTTTAAATGTGTGTTAGATAAACTGGTGAAATAACCAAACCGAGTTAACAACACTTGTTAGTATGTTTGTGAGTCATAGTCTGGTGTAACATGGCTTTAAACCACCATTTTATTTCAATTCAAATGTCACCATGATTACAAGTTGTTGTGGTGCCAAATATTTCGTTTAATACTATGTTTTAATTTGTGCGGTATTGCAAAGTTATATTTAGGTGGTTCTTAATCTGATGGAATATAAATTTTACACCACGATTTTATTTAAATGTGTTTAAAATAACTAGTCAGATGATTGTTAGAGTCTATTTAGGTGCTGGACAATAATCAAACTCTGCTATCGGCACTTGCACATTCAAAATGATATCTTCCCCTTGGAATTGAAAGGGTGTATCTGCCGTTTTAAATTTTAAAGTGGCCATATGATCTTGTGTGAAAGTATTGTTTTTTTCCAATAAAGGAAGTATTCTACTCAGCTGCTGGTCATATCTTTCAACACTGTAATGCTCATTATTCACGCAATAAAATAACACTACTAAAATGACCGAAAATTCTCGAAAAATACGTTTACTTAACTGTTTATAAATTAACTACAAGACAGAAATATTTTTTATTGGTATAATTGGATTCCTTCTCCCCATCCGACTATTATTTGATGGCATCGCCTTTTGATATTGGGGGAGGTCTAATGAGCAAAAAATATTTGTTCTCAGATTGTCATGGGTGGAGGGTGCACAGTAACCCTCTCTGACCCATGAACTAACACAAAAAATGACAGAAAATGCACGAAAAATATGTTGGAATGGCTGTTTATAAATTTTCCACGAGACAGAAACATTTTTTATTGGCACAATTGAATTCCTCGCCCCCATAAACATATGTATAGACACCAATTTTGTGACTCTAACTGCCTTAGAAGTCAAGTTATGGCACAAAACGTGATTTCCAGATTTTGATGGCGGCCATTTTGAAAATAGCTCAAAACAAGTAGTCCATCCCAACTTTTTTTGCTGGCATCAAGTTTTGATATCGGGGGAAGTCCAAGAAGCAAAACAAACTTGGTCTCAGACTGTCTTGGGGGGGGGGGGGTGCACGGTAACCCTATCTGGCCCATGGACTATTGCATTATACGGCGCCGTAGTGTATGGTTACATTATACGGTTCTTCAGGGTCAATGTACAGTATCATATTGCTGGGATGCTTCTTGTGCAAAATATCCTGAGGCTCTGATGCGGTACTTTCACATAAGAAAGGCACAGTATCTGATATGAAAAAATCAATTAATTTATCTTTTGCCAGTTGAAACATGAAAGACATTACTGTGTAAATTTGTTTTAAAATACGTTTGGGTAGATGAAATGAATATGTTTAACCAGTTGCTTGTGATAAAGAGATAGGCAGACCTGCTATAAGCAGCTGAAAGTTACTGTCCATATGGAATCTTCATAATAGGATGAATAGGAACAGTGGGGTGACTAGAAACGAACAACAGAAAGAATGGAAGCTGCTAACAAGGCTTTAAAATATAACTGCGCCGATTTGTGATGCATTGTTTCAACGGACTGGTTTGTAGTGGCGCAGTCTCTTGGTGGTGCGCCACAGCAATGCATTCATATTCACCCCGTTTTTCATCGAAAAATATCACCTGAAACACAAACAAGTTGCCTTTTTGAGGGATTAATGTCAGAGAGCCACACATTTTCACAATAAATACCCGGCAAGATACTAGGTATCAAATCTTTCTTTTGTAGTTACTCAGTGTAGGTCTATAGTATCCCGAGATATGGAAAAGTGATGTTTGTCAAAATGTAACACTTGCAGACGATGTCAAAACGTGATCAGTGACCAAAACATAGTTTCAGAATGCATTATACTAATAACAAAGCGTCTTGTTACAAGCAGGATACCTAAGTTATGTGAGTTCCATATTGATATTTTTAATACTACGGTAGGCCTAATATAATCAGGAGAAATCAGCGCTCGACTGCCTGAAGCATAATATTAAAATCCACGATATTGTTTCTGAGAGTGCAAATGTCATATGGAATTCAATGTTGACTCACAAAATGTCATTTCATAACAGTTTAACTTCACACTTAGTCCGTAATAACAGATGCTGTGTGCGAAACAGAGTCTGTAATCATTGCCATTCGTAAAGTTGTGCCCCAAAAATCCGGTGCGCGAACGATCGATTGCGCAATGAATTCAGGCGTCATTGTTTGATCAATGATTTTTATTTTACAATGACATATTTACATCTGATTCGAATAATGCCTTTACGTGTGTATTTAGACGCCAGTCTATATCACTGAATTTATCATTTGAACAGGGTTACCCTGGCATTTTTTATAAAATTGTTGATCTCAGTGCGTACACTGGCTACCAGCATACATAAGCTTTTGCTAGGCTCTCTAGCTCTGAAACTAACCCATGCGAACCTTGCGTCAAACGCGGACTACGTTACATTATGACTTTAAAGCAACACAATCAGGACAAAATCATCATTTTTATTTTGGCTTCTTGATATGTCCATAATATGTCAGCATGTCCATAGACTAGAATTGCGTAAGTCTTTTACATTTTGTATTGCTCGAGAAATAAGGACGAAATTTAATTTCGGACTTGCATGGCCAAAATAAGAAATACGAAAATAAGTGATAACTGTGGCTTTCGGCACACTTGCTAGGTTGCCACAGCAAACAAAAAATTTAAAAGATCTCCACAATTCTAATAAATGTTCACATATTATTATGGACATATAAAGCGAAAATAAAATGTTGGCTTTTGGATGATTTTTGGCTTGCTTGTGTCACTTTAACATGTCACGATATGTCCTTTTATGGTCAATATATTGTACTAAAATAGTATGATATTACAATGAAATGCCAGGATATGAAATTTTAATGTCAGGATATGACATTTTAATGTCAAGATATGACATTTAAATGTTAGGATATCACATTTGACTGTCAGGATATGATATTATAAAGTCAATATGTGGAATTATAATGTCAGGTTATGGCCCTTTAACGGCTCGATATGGCAATAATATCTCATGAGATTGCACTATATAGTCAGGATGTGGCATTATACTATCAGGATATGCCACTTTATATCATAATATAGCCTTATATCATTAGATTATACAATTTTTATATCAGTTTTATACCAAGCTATGACATTATAATAATTATTGTCATAATGTAGTAATATAATGTCAGTATATAGCATTATAATATCAGTAGCATGGTACAAGGTAGCTTTATGCACAATATGACCTCATAATAAAAGGATGTTATAATATCACGATTTGGCATATTAATGTGAGAAATAAAACGTGCTTTTAAAAATATGTATAGAATAGATGTTTCATAACTGCCCAGTGAACACAAAACATTTGTATAACATTTGTACAACTTTGACATTTGTGCAACATTGTAGGCCTACAAATTTTATACAAAATGTTCTGTTTGTTGGGTGGGGCATATAGGCCTATGTAACACGCACACACAATAGTCTACCGGTATGAGTTGAATAAGACTAGTAGCTGAATACTGTTTCTTTTTAAGAATTTATATCTCATGCTCAACATCACTAAAATAAAGATTTCCCACAGTCTAGTTTCAGTTTGTAATAATTTGTCACAAAAACTGGGGTTAATTGGTAGGCCACATAACAAGTACCGGTAGGCCTAACACAATATAACTGCACATAGCAGGACTGTGATCATGCGACTACAGAAACCATGCAGCACGGCCATTATTGTTATTCATATAGCAGTAGTAGGCCTATGTAGCAAGTTTATATGTTTCCGTGGTGTCGTCAATATGCCATTTCCCTACCAAAATCAACGCCAGCGACTATTCTGTCTTAATGAAAGCCTACTGTTCTACTATATATAGGCCTACTATATATAAAGTATATCTTTTGTATAATAATTTGTAGAAATAAATAATTATTCTGAGACAACAGATTATTCCTGGATGTAAGCCCATAAATAATATTTTATCCTTCGCGTGATTTCATTTTGCCGAAAATAACTAGACCCCATACAGTTTCTGGCGTAAACATACCATTTAATAGGGCTACACAGATTTGGACAATAACACATCCTTTCTGAATAGACACAATGCTCGAGATAGCCAAAACTTTTTAACAAACTATCTGTCACTGTCAAAAACACGAAAACCTTTTTTTTGCACAGCACACTAATCTAGGCCCAATGTTCGGCACACAAAGCAGCCTTTGAATGAACACATAATACAGCTGGGTAATTTTATTGACCCTTGAATATGCAGTACGTGATGATATATATTATCAACGAATGTCTGAAGTATTATTAAGTAATTACCATTTTTTAAATATTACATAAATATTCTCTTCAATGCAAGGAAATACCGAAGGCAGTTACTAAAATTACACCGAGTAAACTTCGGTTTGCAAAATAAATGTGTTTTTTTGATGACAATATATAACGATAGTGTGGAATTTTTTAAAAAATATGTGATTCAAACGTCAATATCACATTTTTGAACCTCCACTCGAGTCAGGACCTCAAACATGTCGAACATGAAGTTATATAATCATATTATTAAGAATGCTGCCACAAAAAAAAACACGTAAAGGTGTCAATTTTGGTTTTAATTTTAGCTGTCAAAGAATGTAATATGACAAAACTCATTAAACTGTTATGCTCACCACTTCTAAAACATGGAACTTGATTTATTTTATGTTACTAGCATCATTATATACATGTGCATTGCATTCATTTATCTGATTTAGCAATACCAGTAAGAATTATTAATATATTGCTGCTTATATTTTCGAAACTATCCTTTCTCTAATTATATATCGAAAAATAAGTCAATTAAAAACAAAGTTTAGAGTGTTTCTGAGAGTGGTTCTCTGGCCCAACTCTTAAAAAAGGCTTCGACTTTGGATTCACGTTTCACACACGTTTTGCCATTACATAAATAGCTGCATCTCTATATCTATCTTGTATTATTTGTTAGTGTAATATTGAGGTATCATTGAATTAAATGTACCGATAACAGTTTTCATAAGGTTATTAACATAACGTATATCACATAATTATATGACACAAATAAATTGATGGATAACGACTTTACACAATCATGATAGCTATAATAGCTCTTTAGATAAAAATTTTCTTTCATTTCAGCTAAATTTTCTTTCATTTCAGATTAACTCATTTAATTCTCATTCAAATTGTATAATGTACCGTACATTTATTTATTATGAAAATTATTCTGCAATAAATTATTATGATTTCTCGTAGTAGGGCAGTAACTCTAACGCTAAGTAACTCAAGGCCAGACCATACACGGTTAAGGTCATCTTAACTTCAAACACACTAAATGTTGAGTAATTTTTTCGGACATACGTGCCACAAGGATACATTAGGCCTGCTCTTAACTTACATTCCAGGAATTTAACAACAGCAATGCAAGATCCAGATGGTACTGCCGCCTTTTGCCATCACCATAATATTATGACCAATGTTAGTTTCAACTCTTCCAAATTGGAAGAAAAATATAGGCCTAGCTGCAAGAATGAATTGATGCTACAAATGAATAAAATATCTTTTGTGGAGGATAATTTAGATTCCATGACAACTAAAAGCCAGGATTGCGTAAGTTTGTTTTATGTACGAAGAACTATTATTGGACTTTGCAATGACCTTAGGTTGTCCTTGGTATGATATTTGTTTGTTACTGTAAAGGCCAAACCTGCAACCCGAACCGATATAAATCTTTATTTTCTTTAGCATACCCCTTTCCATTAATGTGTAAAACATTACATTTTTACGTCAAATTGTGCAAGTGCTTGAGGACGGGTGTGAAAACAGTATGATATGACCTTGTTCAGATCAGTTATTCTTCTACTTATCTAATTTAGTATGTAGCACATGACATCATTTAGCATTTTTGGCCTCCAAAAGTGCTAGTTGCGCATTTGACGTCTTGCAATTCAGAATTATGCGCAGATTGGAATTAATTTCTTAAGATTTCTTTTGATTTGGAATTGAAATGACATTATAAAGCACCCATCGGGAAAGGGACCTTCAGTGTATCTGAACAATTACGCTTGCTTCATATTCTAACCTATCATGCAGTTAGTTATGTTTATGGGTGATGTGTAGGCTTACTACACGCATATAATGAATAGATGTGCCGGTATGTAATTTACTTGGGAATATATATAAAAAAGCTTATCGTAGCATTTTAGGCAATATAATGGTGTCGAAAGATGGTAGGATTTGTTTTATTGTAGTTCCTGATAAAAAATATTATGGAAAATATGACTTCAGTGATTTCATGGCAGCCATTTTGAATTTCATGTTTTACAAAAAAACATCCACATGGATAAGAGCTCCACATCCGCCCATATATCTCCATAGGGGAACCATCCAAGCATAATCAAAACAGGAAAAACACTATCAGCCAAAACAATGTTAGCCGCAGTTTCACTGCGATATCCGCTTGTTTTTGTTCATATTTGCATAAATATAGACTTTACAATATTTTTTTCTAAAAACTAATGAAAAAATTGGCTTTCTCATACCTGAAAACATAAGAATAGACATATTATTTATGTCTCTAGCGTATGTAGTTGCAAAACTATTCGTAAATATGTTTAATTTTATATACTTTGGCGGCCATCTTTGATTTCGCCATTTGAGACCTTTTATCGACCTATAAAAAAATGCAATCCCTTTTTTTCTTGATTTTCATGATATTTTGGGTCAGAATCAAGTGAAAAATCAATTTTAACAGACAAATTGCACGAAAGTGTTATATGTGACATATGAGCCTACACTATAGGAACGTTTGTTTTAAGCATAATTCAGATATGAGGATTTAGCCGGCCATGTTCTCAATGCAATAAAAAATCAGTTTATTTGACTTGAAATGACATTGAAATGACCTTGGTGTCATCTTACATCTATGCCACATTAAAACTCTGAGGGTTATACAGCTATGTGCCAAGTTTTATGAAGCCGCTTCTAATGGTTGCTTATGAGGGTCTACTTGAAATAGTACATTACGATTTTTGTTAAATAAACTCATGTTCCAGGGGTATGTCTTTGTGGGGAATTTGAACAAAAAAGAGTTTTAACTATTTTCCTCGAAATATTTTACGGGAGATTTATGCCCATACACATGGGGTGTCTTATGGTGGCATTTTGGAAAAACGACTGCGATGTTCCGAGTCATCCCCAAAACGGGGTAAATAGGAACATTAACATTTTGTCTACCGCAGTCCCTTATGGGCATAACCCAAACATGGGGTGAACAGAAACAAATAAGTATATTTAAAACAAACAACTGAACATTTCCCACAAATATATGGAATCTTCATAATAGGATGAATAGGAACAGTGGGGTGACTAGAAACGAACAGCAGAAAGAATGGAAGCTGCTAACAAGGCTTTAAAATGTAACTGCGCCGATTTGTGATGCATTGTTTCAACGGACTGGTTTGTAGTGGCGCAGTCTCTTGGTGGTGCGCCACAGCAATGCATTCATATTCACCCCGTTTTTCATCGAAAAATATCATCTGAAACACAAACAAGTTGCCTTTTTGAGGGATTAATGTCAGGGAGCCACACATTTTCACAATAAATACCCGGCAAGATACTAGTTATCAAATCTTTCTTTTGTAGCTACTTAGTGTAGGTCTATAGTATCCCGAGATAGGGAAATGTGATGTTTGTCAAAATGTAACACTTGCAGACGATGTCAAAACGTGATCAGTGACCAAAACATAGTTTCAGAATGCATTATACTATTAACAAAGCGTCTTGTTACAAGCAGGATACCTAAGTTATGTGAGTTCCATATTGATATTTTTAATACTACGGTAGGCCTAATATAATCAGGAGAAATCAGCGCTCGACTGCCTGAAGCATAATATTGAAATCCACGATATTGTTTCTGAGAGTGCAAATGTCATATGGAATTCAATGTTGACTCACAAAATGTCATTTCATAACAGTTTAACTTCACATTCAGTCCGTAATAACAGATGCTGTGTGCGAAACTGTAATCATTGCCATTCGGAAAGTTGTGCCCCAAAAATCCGGTGCGCGAACGATCGATTGCGCAATGAATTCAGGCGTTATTATTTGATCAATGATTTTTATTTCACAATGACATATTTACATCTGATTCGAATAATGCCTTTACGTGGGTATTTAGACGCCAGTCTTTATCACTGAATTTATCATTTGAACAGGGTTACCCTGGCATTTTTCATGAAATTGTTGATCTCAGTGCGTACACTGGCTACCAGCATACATAAGCTTTTGCTAGGCTCTCCAGCTCTGAAACTGACCCATGCGAACCTTGCGTCAAACGCGGACTACGTTACATTATAACTTTAAAGCAACACAATCAGGACAAAATCATCATTTTTATTTTGGCTTCTTGATATGTCCATAATATGTCAACATGTCCATAGACTAGAATTGCGTAAGTCTTTTACATTTTGTATTGCTCAAGAAATAAGGACGAGATTTAATTTCGAACTTGCATGACCAAAATAAGAAATACGAAAATAAGTGATAACTGTGGCTTCCGGCACACTTGCTAGGTTACCACAGCAAACCAAAAATTTAAAAGATCTCCACAATTCTAATAAATGTTCACATATTATTATGGACATATAAAGCGAAAATAAAATGTTGGCTTTTGGATGATTTTTGCCTTGCTTGTGTCACTTTAACATGTCACGATATGTCCTTTTATGGTCGATATATTGTACTAAAATGGTATGATATTACAATGAAATGCCAGGATATGAAATTTTAATGTCAGGATATGACATTTTAATGTCAAGATATGACATTTAAATGTTAGGATATCACATTTGACTGTCAGGATATGATATTATAAAGTCAATATGTGGAATTATAATGTCAGGTTATGGCCCTTTAACGGCTCGATATGGCAATAAAATCTCATGAGATTGCACTATATAGTCAGGATATGGCATTATACTATCAGGATATGCCACTTTATATCATCATATAGCCTTATATCATTAGATTATACAATTTTTATATCTGTTTTATACCAAGCTATCACATTATAATAATTATTGTCATAATGTGGTATTATAATGTCAGTATATAGCATTATAATATCAGTAGCATGGTACATGGTAGCTTTATGCACAATATGGCCTCATAATAAAAGGATGTTATAATATCACGATTTGGCATATTAATGTGAGAATATAGCATTGTTAGATCAGGATATGGCAGTATAACATCACTCTGTGGCGTTTTTTGTCAAGAAATGACATTTTTATGTCAGGATGTGGCATTATATTGTCATCGTATGACATTATATGACAATTTATGGTCAGGGGACATCATTTGAATGTAAATATATGCAATTTTAATGTCACGATATCACATTTGACTTTCTAATAGACAGTGTCTATGATATTATAAAGTCAAGTATGTGGAATTATAATGTCAGGTTATATGGCCTTTTAACGTCTTGATATGGCAATAATATTGCAGGAGATGGCACTATATAGTCAGATATTGCATTATAATTCCAGGATATACCACTTTAATGTTATAATAATATAGCCTTATATCATTAGGTCATACCATTTTTTATATTATTTTATTACCAAGCTATGACATTGTATTTTCATAATGTGGTAGATCAGTATATAGCATTATAATATCAGTAGCTATGGTAGCCTAATTGCACAATATGGCCTCATAATAGAAGGATGTGGCATTATAATATCACGATCTGGCATGTTAATGTGCCAATATAGCATTGTGATAATTATAAGGACATGGCAGTATGGCGTCATCATGTGGCATTTGTTGTCAAGAAATGACATTTTTATGTCAGGATCTGAGGATGTGGTGCAGTGTATAGTCAGGGGACGATTTTTTTAGGTAAAGTAATTTGTATTAATGATATGACATTATAATGTCATGATTTTGCATTATAATGTAAAGGTAGGCATGTTCGGCATCATTAAATGTCATTTTAATATCTGGGTATGACACAATATGCACTAGTCAGAATATGCACTATAAAGTCAAGATATAACAGTTTACCGTCATTATTATATCACTGTGCATGGCACTATGACTATGTTGAGACCAGGATGTGTATTACAATGTCGGGATGCGGCAGTATAATGCAAGAACATGGCATTTTATTGTCAGAATATGGCGGTATATCGTTAGGACATGGTATTATGTGACTCATCACTTTAAAATGTGAGTAGTCAGGCTGTGCTAACAATAGTTTAAATTCGTAAAACACTGCAATTGGAATGTTGATGCCTAGCGACCTTTAACGACATGTTATATGTGTGTCACAATACACCTTTCCCAATAGCAACACGCCACACAGTGACTAAAAACTGAACTATTTAGTTGGGAGTCCTGCTTATGCGCAAAATTGTGCAACCAGTGTATAACATGCATGATAACTCATTTTTACTAATAAATAACAATATTCTGGTTATAAATCGGTTGGATAAATACAATATGTTAATTTACCCCATCCCATGTTAATGCATCCCCTTTAAGGCCAATTTCAAACGTATAACCATACTAATATCATGTTCTAAGGGAATGCTTGGACATTAATACTATTGGAAATACTGTACTGTTTCTGAATTTAATGGTATTTGTGAGCGAATCCACTCAAACTGATAATGTGAAAAAAAATCGCCTAGAATTGTGACCACATAACAAGCAACACATGGTTTCCAGCCCTACCAACCATGTGGTTTTGTTTTCAGAGACATCACACGTGACAGAATAACTCTGTAGAGCGTGTGGTTGATCCCCGCGTATCGATATCTTCAGCATCAATCTAATCTATACATAATTGCAATTATAATTTAACCCTTTGTGCACTCTTGTCCAATTGGCCGTAATTCCAGGTGAATGACACAAATCGACGACATTTGTATTGCGCCTGCTATAATAGACCTATTTTATTTTATTATTTTTAATGTATTTTCGAGTACAGGTCATTTTTATTATGTTACAATAATAGCATCTTTTTGTTACTTCCTCTGTGCAAATATTGAAAATGTAGCTAAATCTGTTTATGATTTCACCCATTTCACTCAAGTGATATTAAAATCGATATATATATGCGGTCATAATTATCTTGGCATTAATCGCTGCGTGTTTATTTATTTGAGGCAGGCTTTGCCGACGTAATTCCCGCTTCAAATCAATGCAAAATATGCCTACTTTTTAAATTAGACGTGTTATAGTTTATAATTAATGGTTTACTAGAGATAAAATTATGTACATTTCATAAATCTCAATCAATATTTCTAGTGAAAAATCAGTTAAAAACGATCCAAAGCGTCAACCACAATGGTAGAATTAACTACAATGGCGACGATTTTGTAAATATTGATATTTATGTTGATAAATACAATATAATAACATATATACTTCATAGGCTCGAAAATAGTTCCAAAAAGACATTTTAGGTTCAAGAACGAGATAGTTACGGCATATTATTCATATCACTCATACAATATGGCGATAATCTTGGATAAGTATTAAGGAAAAAACTGATATTATTCCTTCTCGTACCTCAAATCCTGGATAAACACACAATGAATTATTTTCAAATTATAAAAGTGATGAAGTGCATGGGGTGTACTGAAAATGGCGTTACCGTGATGGCGGCCATATTGAATTTAAAACAAACACAAGGTAGGTTTTAAGGATTTTTAGACATTCGTATGGGTGGATGACCCGGTATAATTCCTGAAAAAACAGCTTTTAGTATCCTCGGTTACGTAAATTAACCATTTCTTTTCTTAAGTTTAATTTTTTGGTTTAATCTATCACAGAATCCATTGGTTTCATTTTGTCAACAAGATCCTTGTCAGCAAATTTTAAATAACACGATTCAGCACATATTTTCCCCCACAACAGCGAAAAAAGAGTGAGTATAGCAGCCGTTCTATCTATTACTTATATATACACAAGTAATGAGATAATTTATTGTATGAAAGCCAATTGAAAATAAATTGATGTTTTTGTTGCCTTCAAATCGTGTTATACATCACACTATCTTACACTAATTGACGGATCCGAGATTTGACTGACAGGAGGCGCCTATCATATATCAGCCTCCTTTATTTACAGTCTAGGGCGGGGGCCCTAGGGTAGTGGTTAGCACCGCTGCCTTTCACGCCAGAGTCCGGGGTTCGGTTCCCGGTCTCGGCGGTTTGAAAGAAACAAAATTGTTTCTTCCCCATCCACGTGTGAAAGTTAGTATTGTGGGGAGCCTCCGTGACCGAGAGGTAGCGTGCTCGGCCTCAGACCGCCAGGGCTCGAATTTCGAATCCTGTGTCTGGAGGACAGTGTCATCTCAATCATCTCACCATCCTCAGGAGGTTCTCCTGGCCCAGTTTAGCCTATATGTGCACAAAGGTGGCCTAAAGCCCGATTCATTTCATTTTTATTTACAGTCTAGAGGGGTCTGAGGCATGCTCTTCGAGAAATTGTTAAATTTAATTAAGACTTCACATGATGCATTCTAGAGCATATTTCCACCCAAATGTGGCCTTTTTTTGTTATATCGGGGACACTGAACAGAGGGCATGGGTGACAGACCCAGCAAACAGGAGACGTTCAGCCAATATTGCATTAACGTTGACCCAGCGTCTTTGTCGCTGGTCCTACATAAGGGCAACATTGGGTCAACGTGTTGTGTATACTGGGGTATTCTGAGCGAGTCGTGAAGATCCACCTAGTGATAAATAGTGGATAAATCAAAGGTAAGGTTGTTAAATACGAAAAACTATGACGTCATAAAAGAGCGCTGTATTCACCATATGATTATTTTGACGTTACTACCGCTAGCTCACGCAAATGAAGAGATTAATACTTTTCCAATGATGTATTACAAAGGCCTCCGTAATCAGAATTATAAAGATATAACACACAACAATATTTCGCGTGCATTATTTTTCTCAACAATATTTCGCGTGCATTATTTTTCTAAAACAATGTATTCGCTTGTATCAAAGACTTATGTAATTTTATGGTCATTAAATGTGAATTTACGACATAATGAATATATATAACTATTGCCAGGTATGCGTAGTATGTGCTGAAACATTAAGAATCGCCACCGCATCATAGTAATACCGAGAAGTGGCTTGAACGAGACCCCTGTTTCGTAGTTTATCTGGCCAATTTGGTTCATAAAATGACTTCATTGCCATAGCGACATGACGTCACAAACGTACGTTTAAAAAAAAATCGACCACGTACGGCAAAAACGATATACGCCACCATAAACTAGAGACTTAAACCTTTCCCTTGATATATTTTTTATCTCTAGGAATTTAAGTGTCAACTCAACTCCAAAAAGGGGTCCATTCCTCTTGTACTAATTGCTACTGACCCCTCCCCCACCCTCTAGATACCGCCACGCATTTTTACTATATAGGGCCTAATATACGAGGTCATTTAGAAAGTTCCATTTCAATTGAAAAAGTATTTGTTGTTACATTATGCTCCTCAAGGTATCACATATCATACACATGAATGAATGAATGACTGAATTAAAATATTCGAATGAAATAACTAATTAATTAATTAATTAATTAAGCTCTATTAAATATAAGGTGCCGATAGGAACAGTTTGTTGATATATTTAAAAAAACGAGAGTATAATATGTGCAAGAAAAAAAGCTCGGTTTCTATACTGAATAATATAATGTTGTAGCATAGATGATTATAATGGATTCCGTAGCATAACACAGGAATACCCAATTGATTTTGGTCCGACAAATGCTCTACATGCATTTGATTTTGTTGACATGTGACTGACCATGAACTTTATTATTTCACTAAAAGTAGCACATAGATTTGATATAATATATACCAGCGTCTTCAATGCATCTCAAATCATGCAATTGATTTCCATTCCCTATTTCTCCTCACACTTCAATACAATACGCTAGGTAGGCCTAATATGGTAATGGTAAATAACACTCTGGTATAATCAGATAATGTTAGTCCAGTAGAAATCGACACAAAAATTGAAGAATCCAGACATTTTCCATAACACACCGTTTTTAGTTTTAAATTGGTCAGGTGAATGTCCCAAGCAATGACAAAAGATTCGCACAAAATCGCGCTTGGTGAAACCATTTGTTGGGTGGGTTAAAGTACACCGCTCCAATAAACTCATTGTAAAATCAGTTCATCATATTGGGGTGATTGCTCTTGTATTTATGTTGATAAATGTAAATTGAACAAACGTAATGGCATGAATAGCACACGAGCGCCTTATAAAAGTTGAATGCAGATATTAGAGGCCTGCGCGGGCCTTTAAATCATGCGCGGGCCGCCGCGCTTGACTGAACCCGCACATGAATTTATATTCTGTATCCGCACCCGCCCCGCCCTGCACAAGTTGTACCCGCCCCGCACCCGCACAAGTTCGACCCGCCCCGCACCCGCACAATTTTTTTTAGGCCCGCAGCGATCCGCAAAACTTATTAACAAATTAACAAAAATTCAAATTCCTTCAGTTCTTTTCATTAATGATCGATGCATGCCTATAATATAAGCATGTTTGATATTGTCTTTTTTTAAAGATATAATACAGTCTTGGCCCAACATTGTACCAGGATAATTACGTTAAACAGCACCATGAGGAAATAAGTTTGTTTGAACAATGTCTACTTGGTAGCCACAATATTGGTGTAACTTTGCCCAGCGTTCTCGACACTTGCCCAACTCAGGTGTTTTATCAACTTTCCACCTGGTGATAATTACGCGCCTATTGTCTTGATTATGTAACCAGGCAGGGTCGATAAATATCTTGTACTATAGTTTACACTCCCTTCACCCCCCCCCCCCCCCCCCCTCCCTCATCCATATATGCGGGGGGTTCAACTGATAATATACACCAAGCGATGCGTAATAAAAATATTTCATTATAATCATGTACGTTATATAATTTATTTGATATCAATTTTATTATAATTAGTCTAATGTAACACAGTCCCTGAATATTTTAGTGGTAAAAATAGGATACATTTATATCTCATGGCGTCACTTGAAAAATAGTAGTGCATGATAACAATTTTATCAATCTATATTAATGTTATGGCGTATACTGCAATTTTGTTGATATCAATTTTCAGGGAAAACCATTGTTTTCAGCATTTGTCGGTCTCTTCATTTGCTGGAAAATATATTGTTTAGCCCGGAGACATTACATAGTCACCTCGCCATACCTATTATTGTCATCACACTTTCCGACCAGTAATCACTATGACATAACATACATGTAGGTTCACATTACGTCATCGTCACTAATTATCTTCGGCTGACTGACCATATTGCGGCTAATCCCCTTGACACGCGTGGTCTATCAACCCTATCAATCCTGCAAAATATCATTCAATCAATTGTTATTTTACGGTTTGTTTGCGCGAATAGTAAAACAATAACAAAGTATTAAGTATGTAACGTGTTTGACTATATATTTATGGGCTAACGGGCATACTGCACCATCCTACACCATTTGGGCCCAGGTGCAATTTATTGTGACATGGCATTGATTAGAATTTAAACTATTGTTTCACTCTTTTATATAAGCGCCTGGGAAATTATAATTATACAGAATAATCATGATAATTATACTTGATTAATCGCATAAATTTCAAATCACTAACCTGTCCCGTCGTTTTAGCTTTCTCATATACATACACATATTAACACATAGCTAAAATGTTTTACAATAATTGTCTCTTTTGTACTATCACCTCATAACTTTTTATAACTTTCACCTGTTATATTATATTTTAACTTTCACATATTGGTACTTTTTCTTTTAAATGTTTTTAATTTTTTAAATGTTATTGCTTTATCACGTTTCAAGCACAAGTCGCTGAAATAGCTATAGTTGGCTAATGTTTTATCATTGTATACACTTGCGAATACATGTATAAATACATATTATCTCATCTAAATCCACGCACTGCGAGGATTCGAAGGGTTCAGCCATGCTAGCACGACACAGACACATTCACCGAATGCTGGTACAATGCTGGACCAGCGTCGGTTGGAAGAATATGTTTTCACACCTCTGATATAGGGGGTTTTCTGACGTGTGTTAACCCATGCATGTGACTTACACTTATTGGCCCGCACACACAAGCGCTAGGGCTACGAGCAGCCCGCATGCGCCCGCGCTAGGGCTGCCCGCGGCCCGCATGCGCCCGCGCTAGGGCTGCCCCCAGCCCGCACCAACCCGCGTTATGTCGACCCGCCCCGCCCCGCAAGGTTCAGAGAAAATTCGGCCCGCGGGTCCCGCAAACCCGCGCGGGGCAGGCTACCCGCGCAGGTCTTTAGCAGATATATTCAGTGGTAAAAAGTTATATGTAGAGCAAAGCACATAATTTACTAGTATAGTGACGAGGAAAGATTTAACACAAAGTTACAGACGATGCTATAGGTCTAGTGTGTGATTTATATACTCAGGAAACTTCAAGGTGATCGTATGCGAACTGTTTCTTGTCTAATGCAGTTGTGCTGTGAAGCAAACGTCCGCACAAATTTGATCAAATAATTGAATTAATCTCCACTGAGGGTTGAGGACTCAATTACCATCTCCAGATGCACATTATATACATCATATAAATTTTAGCCCATCTCAAAAAGGTCTGCACAGTGCACATGGTCATTATGAGCATTAGCAGCTTCGCCGGACACCCCTAAAGCTTCTTGCGATTGATCCGTCGCAAGTTTGTCTGCAACTGGACTGCCCCCGCACCGGGATTGACTCCAACCTGTCCCACAACAGTACCATATAGTCAGGTAGCCAAAGTTGATTTTCAGGCTGAACCTTGACTTGGTTGATATAGTTTTTTTCTCACTTGATTATGATGCTGAATAAGTCTCTTGAACATAAACCAGCTGGTAAATTGAGATTACCCTTGAGCATTTTTCAAAATTCTAGATGATTGCCGAGATGGCCGTCAAAATAAGGTTTTCACAACAATATATCTAGTTAAAAAACTAATGGACCGATTTTGATGATCTTAGGGTCCTTTTGTATGGTTTCGAACATGCCCGAGTCTTTAAAAATAGCCCCGAGTCCCTCCAAGGTCAACTTCAAGGTCATTTCAACAAGTCAAATTTATTTTAGTTCATTTAATGCTTTAAATAAGGTAAAAACAACACTATTATGTGATTAAAAGCGAAAAACGGTAAAAAATGACATTGATCGTTTTAATTGACTTTGAAATTGACCTCGGGGGTACTTTAAATTATGTTTACCGGCTCGAGCATGATCGAAATATAAAAACAAAAAAAAAGATCATGAAAATCGGTCCATTAGTTTATGAACTAGATCTATGGCTGTGAAAACTCTATTTTGACGGCCATCTTGGCGGCCATCTTAAATTTAAAAAAATGCTCAATGGTAAACCCCATTTACCAGCCAGTTTCAGATTCTGGAGCATGTTATTCCCCAGAATCAAACGAGAAAAAATTATATCCGCCAGGTCAACATATAGTGTCCTGGCTTCCTGACTAATAACACTCCCTGATTGGTCGCCGTTTAAACTGTTATTTAAACCCTTTTCATAAATAGACGGGTCGATATACCACCTGACCCCCAAAAAAATTAAAACAAAAAGTCCAAGGTCAACTTCAAGGTCATTTCAACAAGTCTAATTTATTTTAGTTCATTTAATTTTTAAATAAGGTATTGGTATTTTAGCGCAAGCATCAGCTCAAACAACACTATTATGAGATTAAAAGTAAAAAAACGATAAAAAATGACCTTGATCGTTTCAATTGACCTTGAAATTGACCTCGGGGGTACTTTAAATTATGTTTACCGGCTCGAGCATGACCGAAATAATAATAAAAAAAAAGATAATGAAAATCGGTCCATTAGTTTATGAACTAGAGCTATTGTTGTGAAAACTCTATTTTCAGATTCTGGAGCATGTTATTCCCCAGAATCAAACGAGAGAAAAACTATATCCGCCAAGTCAACCTATATAGTGTCCTGGCTTCCTGACTAATAACACTCCCTGATTGGTCGCCGTTTAGATTGTTATTGAGACCCTTTTCATAAATAGACGGGTCGATATACCACCTGGCCCCCAGGAAATTAAAACAAACGGTTTCTCAACGTCATTCACTATATCCAGTAGGATAGAAAACCGTTGAGAAACGTTTTGTTTGATTTTTTTGGGGGGTTCGAGTGGATATTTTCATATATCTACCCATCTAAAAAGTCGGCGACTCCACTGAGACCCCGGAGCCTTTTCTCAAACTGCTCTCATCCCAATTCGCTTTAATCCCCGACTGATGTGAGACTTACAAAACGGCGAGTAATCGTCAAACATTTCAACCCTCAATTTCCTCTGTTTTATCTCCGACCTGTCGCCAAAAGCAAACCGTCGCCTCGTTGAACATTTTTTGAGATAAAAGAATGTCCATGGTCAGCAAAGTTGATGTTGTGACACTGGAATGCATGGGGTTGTGTCTATTTTGCATAATTATGGATCATGTGTCAGGTGTAGGAATGAACGAAGATGACAAAATAAAGCTAATGAAATCGGCTGGATCATGTATTTAGCAGTCTCTCATTCACCTCTTGATGTATTAGTCAGGGGGTCAAATGCATATTTTTGGTCGAACCTGGAACGTGGGTCCAAAGTTTTTTTTCTCATTGTTTTCATGTTATATAGGTATTGTACTCCATAGAACACTACACGATGGCATTCTCACAACATTGAGCATTTTTATTTAACACGTTTTATAAAATCACGTCAATCGGGATGCAAAATAATGGTTTTACACAGTTCTAAAAATATCAATATTTATAGGAAGCACTAACCTAATCTATATTATTGGAAATAGTATGTCTTCAGTATTAACAAAAGGTAATGTCTTAATTCTCCAAATTGATTGAACCAGAAGTTTTCAGTTATGACCCCAAGGTCTTGCATGAACCCATTACCAGTGTGAAAACCTCAAATATCACAATAATACAAGCGTGTGACATATCCAAATGTAGTGAATTTCATTACGAAACATTTGTACTGCAATCATTTTTATTTTTATATATATCAACGAGATAATATAATGTATAATTATGGCCATACGTTCTAAAAGTTTATATATTACGTCATCCAATGATGTTAACACTTAACATCGAAGTATTTTGTTTAGATTTATACATTGTTTTGAAGGAAATCATTGTGTGGTTTATTACCTCCGCCAAAAGAAGTAATGTGTTTGGTTGTGATGGTTTGTCTGTCTGTCTATTCGTGAGCAGGAATATTTAGAAAGTAATGAATGGATTTGCATGAAACTTTTACCAGAGGTCTGTCTCGGGCCAAGGAACAATCCATTAAATTTGGAAATGATCCGGATTAGTTTACGATCCGGATCCAATACACAATCACTGCGGCGGAGGTTTGCAATCTCTGACTGACTGTCTAGCTCTATTTGATACGTCTATGACCGCAATAATTTTTATTTTTGTATATATTGATGCGATAATATTATAATGTATAATTGTGGACATACGTTCTCAAAGTGTATATGTTATGTCATCCGATAATGTTAACACTTGACATCGAAGTATTTGTTTATAAATTTATACATTTTTTTTTTAAGAAATCATTGTGTGGTTTATTTTCTCCGCCAAAGGAGGTTATGTGTTTGGTCGTGATGGTTTGTCTGTCTGTCTATCCGTCAGCAGGCATATTTACAAAGTAATAAATGGATTTGCATAAAACTTTTACCAGATAGTCCAGGCATTTTACGGGAAAAAAGGATCAACCTAAAACAGATTACAAGGTTTTGTTTCTGTTTTGGTTTCAAAGACATTATATAGTCTATGACACAAAAAAGTCCTAAGGAATCCTCCCAGGCGAAATTGTGAAAATCGTCATAGCTTGACCTTACCCGAAACCCTTATTTTTTTACTGAAATTCTGTTTTTTCAAGGCTGTGTGATAAGCAAAATGATATTTCAAATGTTGATACAAGCACCAAACTTGACATTGACTCTCCATATTGTCCACACGTTTGAAGAACAAACGTTAGCAACCTAAAAATTCAAAATGGCTGCCATTTTTAAAGATGGCCGCCATAAAAAGTATGTTTTCCATAACATTGGAACCACAGATATGATTTGAATAATTTTGGTATTGTTTCATTATGTTTTTGGCTGTGGTGAAACCCGAATCGTGAACTTTCAACATCCCCAGGGACTTCCTTTGTGGCCATATTCAAGATGTGCCTGAAAAAAGTGGGGGCACCTTGAGATACTTTCGGGGCACCTTGAGATAGACTGGGGGCACCTTGAGACAGTTTTGGGGCACATTGAGACACCCTAACTGACCTCATATCTGATATCATAGTTTGTGTGTGGGTTGTATTTGAAGCAAACCATTATACACAAGTGATAAAGTGATAGCACAGGTGTAAGATACCACCAAAATCATAGGGAAATCAAGTATTGCGTGATAGTCCAGGAGCGAAATCCTGAAAGACGCTTAAAAACGGATTTATCTCAACACCAAAAGTAACCAAGGTTTGAGTTGATAAGATGGTAGTATGAACCTTCTAGAACAACCCCAGGTAGTGTGTACAATCAAATTGTGGTATCAGTAATTTTTTAGGTGGCATTTTAGGCTAGGGGGGGGGGGGGTGTACTGTATGGTATCCCAAGAAAAAATGAATTATGTGTACATAATGGGTAATATATTTGTCAATACTCAATCATTTTTAAATATTCTGGCACCAAAATGTAATGTTTTTAATGTTTAATATATATGTAGGAAAACATCATTACAACGTTTAAGTTATGAAGGTCAACAAAGGGCACAACTGCATGCCACAGTGATTTAGCAAATGTTTCGCCATCACACTATCTGTACTTTTATGTCACTTGTTAAATAATAAAACTAACCAAGGTTTAAATTGATAGAATAATAGCATAAAGCCTCTAGAATAACCTCAACTAGAACGTAAGACACATATTGGTAATAATATCTTTTGTATGGATTTCTTAAATCTAGGGGTGTAGTTGTAGTACATGGCCTAGATTAAAATATGGAATGTGAGTGACAAAATTTGCCATATATTTATCAACAGTCGTTAAAAAGTAAATATTCTGCCACCAAAATAGAAGTCACATATTAGTTTAAAACATATTTTATTGACCAATTGAAACAATACAGGATTGCTATACATAGGCTTCGCTCGGAAAAAAAAGTGAGTGAGTCACATATTGAACTATATATATGAAGAGAAAAACAAGTAACAACTTTGGTGTTATAAAGGTCAATAAAGATCAAAACAGCATACGACAGTGATTTTGCCAATTTTTGACTGTCATCACGTTGCCTGTACTTCGATATGTGGGCGGGGGCCCTAGGGTAGTGGGTAGGACCGCTGCTTTTCACGCCAGAGTTCGGGGTTTGGTTCCCGGTCTCGACGGTTTGAAATAAACAAAAATGTTTCTTCTTCATCCACTTGTGAAAGTTAGTATTGTGGGGAGCCTCCGTGACTGAGAGGTAGCGTGCTCGGCCTCAGACCGCCAGGGCTCGAATTTCGAATCCTGTGTCTGGAGGACAGTGTCATCTCAATCATCTCACCATCCTCAGGAGGTTCTCCTGGCCCAGTGTAGCCTATTTGTGCACAAAGGTGGCCTAAAGCCCGATTCATTTCATTTTTACTTCGATATGTTTTGTTCAAAACCAGAGATAACCAAGCTGATTGATTATGCTGGACAAGGGCATTTGCTGATCAGCTAATAACATTTCTGTTTGGACAGACTTGAGCACAAACCTACTACCAGTAGTTTAGGGACCGTCAACAACCAACAGTCTTGTTTTGTATCAAACTGATAGAATAAGCTCTATGCGCATCGTATCTATTGATAGGGTCCCCGAAACTAAGGTCAATGGTCAGCTTTATGAGTGGGATTCACCCATCTGCCAGTTTTATGAATGAATGTTTGTCCCAAATCCACAGAACAGACTCTTCTAATAAAGTTATTGTGCTTCGATAACTTTAAATGTGGCTGTGATCACGTCTTCAGTGGTCAAAATCACACTCGTAGGCCTACTGGTTTAGATCATTTTAAAGTGGCTGTGATCACTTTTTCAGTGGTCAAGATCACATTTATTGTGGTTTAAAGAATTTACAAAGTTGCTGTGATCACTTCATCAGTGGCCAAGAACACTTTTGTAGTGGCTCAGATAACTTTCAATGTGGTTGTAATCACTTCTTCAATGATCAAGATCACTTTTGTATTGACGCAGATAACTTTTCAAATGGTTGTAATAACTTCTTCAGTGGTCAAGATCACATTTGTAGTGGTTTAAATAATTGTTAAAGTAGCTGTTATCACTTTTTCAGTGGCTAAGATCACCTTTGTAGTGACTGAGATAACTTTTAAAATGGCTGTGATCACTTCTTCAGGGGCAAGATAACTTTTTAGAGGCTGTGATCACTTCTTCAGTGGCCAAGATCACATTTGTAGTAGCTGAGATAACTTTTAAAGTTGCTGTGATCACTTCATCAGTGGCCAAGATCACTTTTGTAGTGGTTGAGATAACTTTTAAAGTGGTTGTAATCACTTCTTAAGTGGTCTAGATCACTTTGTAGTTCCTGAGATAACTTTCAATGCGGCTGTGATAACTTCTTCCGTGGTCAAGATCACTTTTAAACAATTACATATCTCGAGCTCAGCAAAACACCACCGAATTAATCATGGTGTGGGGGTGCATCGGTCGGGGGTGACACTGTATGTGCGAGTATATTGTAGATAAGTTTTAAACTGCGCGATTGGTGGGGGCCTACTAAAGCGGGCTTGAAATGACTTATGGCCTTGACCCAGTGCATGACCTTCACCTTGAAGTACAAAACTAATATCATCAATGACTTCGCCATGCCAATGAGACCGTATTTGACGACCTAGCTAAAATGATATTCCCACCTTTTAAAGAAACACCAGAAAATGTTGCACAAAATAATACTTTCCGAAATCAATAATAGAAGCAATGTTTTCAGACATTCATTCAGACTATGGTACGTCTGATTTTAGTGAACGTGTTGGTGACCAATTACTAATAGTTGATACCTCTATCCCTTTTGAAATACAAGTTGAATGCGAACAAGATGATGCGGTTATAGAAATTAATCGTGATCTCAGTTGTAGTTCAGTATATGTACCTTCACCTGGGAATGATGAGCATGACGAACGATTAAGAGATACTGACCAGTATGAAACATTTATTTTAGATCACAATTATTTCCCAAACACCACGAGAACACCCCCTGTTAGAAACACACATAGATTGGATAAAAAGTTGAGACATGTAACTGATGTGTAATTTGTTAGGTCTAAACAACTACGTTTAATTTTTGTGTCACAGTCTCGTTCTTTATCATCCACAGTGTTGTATATGCTACTGGAACGAGTGTCATATACAACACTTTGGCTGCTGGGACCAATTCAGAAAGCTCTTTCTATAATGCCATGTGTTTTTGCATGTTGCTTTGTTAACATCAATAAATAGGCCAACACCTCAAGAAAGTTATGAATGCGATTTAAAATTGTCAAATCACGGATGATGAATTAAGGAAAATAACTTTTTAATTTTTTAATTAATTTCAGTGTATACACAATATGCATCTAGGATTCCATCCTTAATGTTTATGCAGTTTGTTATTCATGTGAAAGTGTTGGGCGAGTGCCCTAGGGTAATGGTTAGCACCGCTGCCTTTCACGCCAGAGTTTGGGGTTCGGTTCCCGGTCTCGGCGGTTTGAGAGAAACAAAAAATGTTTCTTCCCCATCCACGTGTGAAAGTCAGTATTGTGGGGAGCCTCCGTGACCGAGAGGTAGCGTGCTCGGCCTCAGACCGCCAGGGCTCGAATTTCGAATCCTGTGTCTGGAGGACAGTGTCATCTCAATCATCTCACCATCCTCAGGAGGTTCTCCTGGCCCAGTTTAGCCTATATGTGCACAAAGGTGGCATAAAGCCCGATTCATTTCATTTTTCATGTGAAAGTGTTCTTTACGAATGTTTAAACTATTAGCAGAAATGCATAACAAATGCATTTCTGCTATTAGGCATCATAATGTGATTGTTATGCTGTTTCATTAAAAGGTTTTGTCACATAATTTAGATGTGTTGATTATGATGGTGTATGTGTGCTTGACTGCCACCGTGACAGTTTTATTCAGAAAAAGTGGAAATCTTTTTAAGAAGGCGCTGCCGGATTAATTCAAAATACCATCCCTATTTTTTCTATTGGTATTTGCTTTGTCACATTTTACTTTTAAAAAGTATATAGGCCTATTAATGTATAGTGCACCGTACTATAAAGCCATATGCAGCACTGCATAATCAAAAGCTTCGATCAGTTTGGAGCACTGTCTAGTTATGCACAATCAGGGGCGGATCTAGCTTTTCAGTGAGGGGGGGGGGGGTAAAATTTGACAAAAAAATATATTTTACTGTAGAGGGGTCGAGGGGCCCTTCCCCGGGGAAAGTTTTGACTTCCAAACGTTTTGTCATGAAATCTAAGGCATACTGGGCACTGTTTCTCACTCAGTATATCACCAAATCATAAGGAAACCCCTAAATAAGGTAAGGATTTTTTTCTGAGGAGGGTTTAAACTCCCCAAACCCTTCCCCCCCCCCTCTTGGATCCGCCACTGACAATTACGATGACCAGAATCCGTCCCAGGCAGGAGTCACTTATCCCAGTCTATGAGTCCACAGCTGAACCGATGAACCACATCGGAATGCTCAGTGCACATGGAGCACGATTCATGGGTACATTCTAGAGTACATCGGGTATCCAAAAGTGATGATAATAACTTAATTTTAACCTCTAGTTTTCATTAAACCGCTCTGGCATTCAAGTTTCAAATTTTCTTCCCTGCTCACACGTAGTTACTTAAGTTTATATATTGTAGGGGGCCATCGTGACAGAGAATTAGCGAGCTTGGCCTCAGACCGCCAAGGTTTGAATTTCGAATCCTGTGTCTGGAGGACAGAGTCATCTTGCTCCTTAGAAAGCAGGACACTTGCTCTTAGAAAGCAGGACATATGTATATTCAACAATGTATATTCAGACGATTTTTTGGCGTGGCAGGTTTATCCATGTTGAAATAAAATCAACAAAAGTGTAAATTTTTATGTCTATATCTAGTGAGCAGGCGTCTATTTCACCTTAGAAACACAGAAAATCGATTCCAATTCGTACATGTGTTTGCAAGGTGGTACAACAGCTATTCATAAAATATCTAATAAAACAACTGAACACTTTTAGCATATGTAAATATGCGAAAACTGTGAATTACTGGTCGTCATATGCGCTTGTTGACGGCTCATTAGAAAGCAGGACACCATGTTGGAGAGAGTATCACGCATGACACCATGTTGGAGAGAGTATCTGCATAACAGGTCTACAGAGGGGATTGGCTGAAAAGATGGCGACTGGAGCAGACGCTTTAGCAGCAGACGATCTTTAGTCTTCATTTAATTGGCCTAATCTACGGACCTAAGACTTATTCAAGCTCAGTTCATACGAGCTAGTGTATAGGGCACAGTTTACCGTGTTTTAAGCCAATAACATATTATATTATACTAAAATTTGCATGTATTAGATCAACATTAGACTACAATCCCTCTCAAGAGTAGACTATTGCATCAGATTCAGATCTATTTTTAGATAGGTCACCTTGGTGTCATTGTACAGGTGACTTTGATCTGTCTCGCTGTTGCTTTCTGTGCCACACTCCCTCCGATTCCTAAAAAATTGACCAGTCTCTTTTCACTCTCTCTTGTGACTTCAGATGGCATATTCACAATAGCTATGACATAATTCTTTTTATAAATTCAAATTGTTGGTTTAAACTTAAAAAAATAATAATTATATCTAGACTAGACTAGATCTAATCTATTTGGGCTACAAATCGGAGGGTGGGCTTTAGTAAATTGTGATAGCCTGGTTAACTAATAACTGTCTTAGTCTAACGTAACGTGTCCTTGTGTCGCCGATAAAAAAAATGATAATAATAATAAAATAATAATAGACTAGGCCTAAGTTAGGGGTGTCTAATAATATAATAATATTTAGTCTAACTTACTAGGCTAGATCTAGACTAATAATACTTTCACCTTAATTCGTTTTTAGTCTAATCCGGAGTCCCAAGGCCAGGGCAAGGCTGACGGGAGAAGTAGTGAACAGGCTGAACATTCTGAATGATCGAATGCTAGACTCTAACTTCTAAATGCTAACATAATCATAATGTACATTTCACCTGAAGACTTGACTCTAGTCTAGGCTAAATCTCGGCATGATCCGCAAATTTCGAGATCGTATTATTATTAAACTAAATTTCGAAACAGAATCTACACAGTTTCCAAATTTCGTGTCCAGGCGGAAAAACCGTCACTCTTATCCCCTCCCTTTTCTTCTTCTGGGCCGCAAACTTGTCCTTGGCAGTTGATCAGAGTGCTGGATCTTACATGTGGAAATGTCTTGTGAGTGCAGTACAGCTTTCCTATCTTGTACGACAGTCTCCACTTTCTGTTCTCTAACAGTGCCCCGATTGCTACCTTGAGTAGTCGTTAGGGAATACTGAAGGGGGGCTGGCGGCTGAGGCTGGATGACTTGATGTGTGACACTTGGCTAGATTGCCACTCAGGGATCCGAAGACAAATAGCTCTTGGGCTCGTGCTTTGGATATTTAGAAACCCTACACCCAGACATTGGGGCATGTAGCCTAAATTTTGACACAGCATTTTCAGAAAATAAGCTTACTCCCAAAAAGCTGAATAGGCCTAAGTGGGCAGTAGGATTATGTCCGAATAGGGTTGACAATCCTGTGTTTTTGGAAGCTAAATCTCGAACAGTATAAATTTTATGTCCAGGAGGAAAAACAATTAATAAATTATCCGCCACCGGTTTCCTGCTACCAATACCCTCCTTTTTGGGCAGCTCCCTTGGTAGTTGATCAGAGTGCTGGATCTCACTTGAGAAAGTGTTATGTGAGTTCAGGAGAGCTTTCCTATCTTGTACAGCGGTCTCTTCCCTCTATTCACTAACAGTGCCTCGATTGCTACCTCGAGTAGTCGTTAGGGAATACTGAAGGAGAGCTGGGGGCCGAGGTCGGGGTACTCACAGTGTGGTTGTCTAGCCTGTTACTCAGGGATCTGATTGTCTGTAGCTCTTGGTCTCGTGCCTAGGTTTCAGAGCAATCGACAATTGTCGGAAGGCCCGGGCAGTCCGAAAGGGCTCGCTAACTCAACAAACAAACAAACAAACAAACAGAGGGTGTATAGCGCCTGAGGCGTTATGCCCCGTTGTGATAAAAAAATTGTGCAACCATATATAGGCCCATGCATAACACTAAATTATTCCCCCACTGTGGCCAACATTAATTGTGGCCAACATTTTGACAATTCAACAATTTAAACAAAAATGAGTTATTACCAGAAAAAATCACAGTTGCAGGAATTCATATGACAATGTAGTCTTCTCACCGGCTCACTGGATGACTTTCAATTAGCGTTTTTAAAGCACCGAAACAAAGTAATATTACTACTACTAGTTCATGTTAGCAATTGACATGGTAGGATACCCCTAAACGTGAAGTAGTTATAAGGCGCGAAAACTCTACTTTGGATATATGTATGTGGTACATTTAAACACATGAGCTGCATTAGTAAAAATGCATAAAACATATCTTTATATACATATTAAATGCGAATAAACTATCAAAAAGTAAAACATTAACGCTGTAATAAAATGTTTATCAAATTATATATAGCCGTCTGCTAAAGAATTGTATAACTCTGCACATCAATGACCTGATAACAGGTCTAATATATCTGCTAAAAATAATAATAATAATTCATAAACTTATCGAGTTACTTTACTACAACTATGAATAGTTCTTATATTCAATTCTTGTCGTTAATTTGGAAACGTTTGATGATACAGTCTGCTTGATATGTGTGATCCATTTACACTGCAGTATGCAGTACACATACCCCACATACGTAGGAGCTACTAGGGTGTATTTCGTGTTTTTTCACTTTCCAGATGAACCCATTGGTTGCAATTATCACATTTCAACCAATTACATTGTAGATTCTCATCTTCTGTTTCATAAAAGCAAGATATTGCTGCACACGGTGGATCATGTTGGTCACTGTGCTTTAAGAAGGATTCATACATACATGGCAACGGAAATCGTTCACGTTATTCTGCTTGATGGAAAGTTGTGGCAACCCACGGGCTGTGACTTCAGCATTCTGAAATGATACATCGAAAAAAAATGTCAGCTGCGTTTTCATCAGGTCTATAGCACGTACAGGATAGCCTAACGTTATTTTTTACTTGTCTGGTGATTTCAAATTCATGCTGACTTACGTAATAAATTATCGACTGCTGACAG